>BGPR01036756.1:0-15406 GCA_013235015.1 Araneus ventricosus
AAGCATGTATATAGGTTATAGCCAGCAGCCACAAAATTTATAAATTGCAGGGATATTTTGGTACTAGAGAGAAATTACACTTTGTATACACTACACAGAACAGCAGTGGGAAGCCTTCCTCGAACTTTTGGATAGTTTACATTGGAGGAATAATATACAGTAGCCCAGATTCAGATGGGGATGAGTAATGTTGCCAAATTTGTAATGCGATATATAAAGTGAATTAGCCTTTTCAGAGAGAATTTACATTTTAGAGCATCAATAAGAATAAAAGTGGAATAAATTTTCCTTGAACTTTTTTTTGATGTTTTAGAGGTAGGTTTTGTGCCAACCCGGCACCAACCACCCAACCAAACCTGTTCTCGACAATCGGCTAAACGTCCGCGCCGAAACCGAAAAGTTGGAAAAAGCGTCTTCACCTGGCAAGTCAATCCGCCTACGTTGAAAATCCGATTTCGACCGAAAATCAATTTTTTAATGTGCTACTGGAAATGCGTCTTTTTAAATTTCTGCTTTTATTTACACTTTCTGATGCTCAGAAGCGAAATTAGTATATTACTTTAGTAGAACCCCTAACAGCCGAAAATTAGCAAACAATAAGATAAAGAAGATTTTTTCAATGTTTCTTTACTTCAAAATATTTTAATTGTAATTGTTTTATTTTGCCTTTGTACCATTTTCCATACCACACACCATTTTGGAACAGTTGAAGAATTTCTTTGTTTTCATGAGATTGTTGCACCCAGGCAATTTTATTATTTGTAGGGTTTTGATGTATATTGATATTTGATATTAAATAATTATATATAATTTTATTTATAATTAATGAGAGAGTTTATATTGGGGTTTATTTAGATTAAGTATATGTATACAAAAGATGATAGGGAATTTGTTGATGGTATGAATAAAGAGGATATATCATGAGGTTCAAGAAATCCATCTCAAGAAAAACAAACTGGCACCGAACACAAAACGAAATCAGCTGCGAAAACAAGGACCAAAGGCCCACAAACTGGTGAGTACTGGAAGAAAATTCTTTCTTCATAAAATCAAAAAAACAAACTTAAAACCTACTTTCTGAAATGGATTTTTCCAAACTTTTAAAACAATGACAACCAAAAACTACTGAAGATATGATATATTGAGTGAATTAAGAGGGATGGATACTATAAAGAGAGGAGCGGAGTTAGCTTTTAGAGATAATGAATGGAGATGATGTTTTGAGACAATGCAAAACTTTGCCAGGACTCTAGCCAATAGTGGAATAATTATATACATTAAAGCATTTTCATTTGGTAATTTGTTTTGAAAGGAGTGCTGAAAAAAGGTCAAATTCAGTGCAAAAAATTCTAACTTTTTTTCAAAATCTAAAATACCTTATAATTATTTAATATAATTTTTTCATGATATATTAAGTTTTAACATAACTAAAAAAATACAAAAATATTAATCAAATAGCATTATTTAAAAAAAAATTTCCGAACGTGGGATACCTTTGAGAAAAAAAGCATGGCAAAATAAGGTTCATGCCAAGATGATATAAATGAAACCGAAAATAATTTTTTCAAATTAAAAGAGGGTACCAGTTACCGAATAAAAAAAGCATAATTCTGAACGTTGCCAAGTAAAATGGAACTAGGTTAAGTGCTTTTGAAATACACAAAGTCTGTCTGTCTGCAATGGGTTAAAAATATGTGAGCATGACCTATAAATTACCGGAACAGGCCAATATCTTGAACCCAAATTGGCCTAGCACCTTTAAAGACAGTTTCCAATTCTATGCGATTACCATCAACAAACAAAGAACCCAACAGAATTTACTTGAGTTTTGGGAAGGAAATTATATTGCTGAGATGAGTTACTATGAGATAGAATTAAATTAAAGATAATTTGCTTATTTTTTAATGATGTAGTGGTTAAGCGACAGGTGGTGATGAAGGCTCTTGCCAATTAAATAATTTGAAATATACCTTGTAACTGTTTTTTATTTCTACACGAAGCTACGAGAAAGTTTTGTAATCAACAAAAATTCGAATTCGAGATTTTGACTTCATTCCACGCATCCCTGAGTCCTGAAAACAAGGGGAATGATGTCTGGTAAGTGTGTCTGTCTAGGGACATGATAATGAAATTATAGAGTTATGGGAAGAATGAGAGGGAGCCGGAAGAGATGAGTTAATGGATAAATTGGAAGTTTGTTTGTCTCATGTCTGCGTGAACACTATACCAAATACTTGAATAGCTAGGTGGATAAAATTTCGTACACAGTTTTATCATCAGAAATGTAGGTCCGTATAAAATTTGGGCCAAATTGTCAAAGTATAATCGAAAGTATAAAGTCTGTCAGTCTGTATAATCGCATTACCGACGATAACTTAAAAAAGAATTGCCTTTGATAACGAAATTTCGTATAGTCTTGAAACCCTAATTGTAGATTTTTCAATTTTCGTTTAAATCGGTTACAAAAAAGGCGTTGAAAAAAATTGCGTGAGGTAAAGTGATGGAGAGAGGAGGAGAAAGTGAGAGGACATTTGCCTTCTCCATGCATTTTATCCCCACCCGTGCCATTCGCGAGAAATTTTGGGAAGGCCACCACGCCGGTTTTAAAAATCATCTTACGGCATCGGTCGTCTCGCACAACACCCCTAAATGCGACACAGCATCTAATTTCCAAAACAGTCATATATTCAAACGGAATAATGCTTCAAATGAAAGAATTATTTTACGCCTTTGGACTGTATAATCGTACCACAAAAAACTACCCCTACAGACCAAGAATTTTATGTAGTTCTAAGGTTTCGAGTGAATATATTATTTCTGCGTACTAATATTTTAAATAAAATATTCTCACCTTTCTGCGATTAAAACTGCCTCGAGGCATTTTGTTACCGAGTAGTTGAATTATAATTGCAACTAATCAAAGGCTGCAGCGAGCATGCAAGCAGTGTCATTGGTGATATTCTCGAGGCGGCTATTAAAATAGTTTTCAAACGCCTTTGCCATTTTCCAACCAAGGCTACGCTCATCTCAACGCTACCAGCTACACAGAGGACATCCCATGATAGTAAGAGGGCTATAGTTGAATTTATATTACGGGAGTAGGGTTGTTGATTTCAAGCACTTGATGGTGGGAGAGCGAAAGAGAAGTTTCTCACCTCCTCTTCTCTCGGGCAAGCCTGCCGACCTATTTATGACCACGGATGTCCTTGGAGATGACGGCCTGAGTCCCTCCCCTGCTCTCGGCCTCCTCCTCACCTCATCAGCCTGCCCGAGCGGTCACCTGTCCTATAATGTCGCCCATGTCCGCACGGCGACGTTCGCCTGACCGTCTTCGAGTCCCTCCTGCTCAAACAAAACATTTTGACCCAAAATTTAAATCATACCGACGGAGGCATCGAAGGCTTATATTATGAAATAGAAGATAGTAGTAGTATTATGGATGTATACTTAAGGAGGAAGATGAAGAACCGAGCGGCCTCATCGCTTCTAAACAAGATAAACAAACCGTGACCCGCCAACCCGCAAGACGGAAAAGGGGAGACATTTCACCATACACATGTCACCAATGCGCAGCAGGCCACCATTTACTTTATATTTAACACATGCGCAAACAAGGTAGAGGGGCCTAATGTGACAATCTTTATTTTGGCTATATTGTTTCTCAAAATTTTATTTTTTACAAAAAATAAAATGTATTGATTTTAAAAATTGCTTAGTTGGGTTTTAAAATAATCCGATCAGTTTTTAAAGACACTTTTTTTAGTCCTCACTCTCCAATAATATTTATATGTATCTACACAGTATTACCAATATAAATTATTGACTTACCATATATTTTTTTGTTAGAGCTTTAATTTATGGATTTTACATTTCTTTCAATATATATTTGTTGATTATATTTTTCTTTTATGTTCACAAATGATATAATATGCTGAGTCTTTACTTTCCAAGCAATTTATTTATACTACATATTCTTTTATTTTACTCTTTAAAGAAGAAGGTTATTTTGCTGGAAGTACTGAAAATTAAATGCAAAATGGCAAAATGCAATGACGCATCTCTTCGAATCGATAATAAAACGAATATTCCTGAACAGGCACGGGTACCACTGCCCTGGCATTTCGCCTTAGACTTTCGATGACACTCACATCTGACCGACGGGAAAAACAAACACAACGACAAAAAAAAATTTTAAAAATACTCTCGTGACACCTCAACACCTAAAATATATTGGTAAGGCAGTACTACAAATCTCCCAGCCGAAAACCCCTGCATGACACCATTAGTTAACAGTTGAACTTGATAGTGGTAAAGAGTTATTGGAGACCTAGAGAATGATAAGCCATGAGTTTTGAATTTGAGAGAATGGAGCTGTAGGTGCAGAAAGTTGTTGCTTTTATTGTATATTACTATTTATTTGTTTGATAGGCTTAAAAGTGGGAGGAAGAGAAATGGAGGTTAACAGCAAAGCATCGCTGCCAGTGGGAGAGTTGGTGGTTTGGAATAATGACAGCATTTTTTTTTTCACTTGAGTTTTATTGCAAATTTACCTAATGGAGTAGTAGCTAGCCGCTTGATGGAGTATTAGGGAGGGATGTAAATATTGCTTTCTGTTTTTTTCTAACGGTTCTATCATTGAATTTACTGACAGGGTTATCCGGCCACCACACCTCACTGCCCTCCCAAACCTCCTTGTCGCCCACGCACAGCCACGAAATCATACCCCACCCACAACCACACTTTAACCCACGCCAAAACGCCCAAACACCCCAACTTGCTTACAGCCACGCTGTCTCCTCCCACGGACCTGAGATTGCTCTATCCGCCACTTCATAAACATCCTATCGCAAAGAAAACACATTTACAGTACAGAGTCAGCCGGAAGAGTCGGAGTAGAGTGCAGACTGAATGCTAAAAAAAAAAGCATTTACACTCTATTATAGATCAAACGCATTTTTAAAGGATAATGTGCAGGAAAATTAGCATATGAAAAAACGTAACCACATTCTTTAATTAACGTTGAAATCAGTATTATTCTTTTAAGACAGACTGGTACTATTTAAAAACATTTTATATGTACATTTTGGCACTGTTACGCTACAGAACTAATTTAAAAATTCTTAACCAGTTTTATTTAATTCATATACAAGCTAAAATAAGTTGATGAATATTTTGAAAATAATTTTTTAAAGTATTAGATACTTACAAGTGCTTCATGCATTTTTAATTAAAGACGATTGATGATATTTGATGCTATACTTATTCGTTAAGATTCCTCTTATAACAAATAATAAATATAATAAAAGATGATTAGCTTTATTAAAATCAACCTTTTATCGGAAAAGGGCGAATGAAGGTAATGAATAAATTATTACGCACTCTCTTTCAAAAGATTTATCGATAATAAACCCTAACACTTTTTTAACTGCTGAAATAAACTGAATTGAATCCAAAACGAGTGAAATCAAATTACAAGAAACGCACACACGCAAAAAAGCTAGAAAGATAGATTTAAACACAATATGCTATTGCTATATTATTTTAAAGATCAAAATTTCTCCAACAGTTAATTTTTTCTTTAAATACACACAAAAAAAGATGTATTTAATTTTTACACTGAACAGAGTAGCGATATATAACAGTTGAAAATGCAATATTTCCATTGAATGGCAACGGGTATGCTGAAAAACCTTTGGAATTGAGTTGTTTTTTGTGCTTCGCAATAAAGTAAGAAAATCGAGTATCATTTCAGGAAAAGTGCTTCTACCAGTTTAAGGATTGGGTTCAAAATTGGATATACATTTATAATTTTGATTTAAGGACCATGTTTCGGTCGCTTTCTCCAGCAGCTGTTGTTGCCTTGGCGACAGGCGCATGCGCATAGTTCTTTTGGAACTCTGATTTATTAGTTTTTATGTTCTTAGCTGGATGTCAGTAGTATGTGTGTCCGTGCTGTATGTGGTTCCTTTCGTGTGTTAATAAAATACAGTAATTTAAAATGCTTAGATTCGGTTAATGAGATTATATATAGAATTTAATCGCTCTCTTTCTTAGAATTAGAAATTTAGAAAAGGTTGAACCACCATAGATATTAGAAAGGCGCGTTGCGAAGTTCGATTTAGTATTTTTTTCATAGAAAGCATTAGCGACCAGCCAGACCAGATGACTAATTTTATCCGTTTAACTTTTTGAGTGTTTACTTTCTCGCATACGAAATATACAGATAGAAACTATCGTAATCGTCCGGAAATTAGACCTCGAGATTTCAATGAATCTTCACGGTTTAGAACTCCCTGAGTCCCAAAAACACCACTTTGGAATTATGTTTATCTCTTAAAGTATCCGATTGGTTTAAAATCGTCGTTTTCGGTGAAATTATGAAAAAAAAATTATTACTTAATTTTGTAGCCTGTTTGACAAGCTTTCTAAAACTGTCTCACTTTTTACTCTACGTGAATTACAAATGGAGTTGCAGCTGTTTTATTACCGAACTGTAAGCATTGTTTTATGTTGCATGAAAACTTTAAATGTGTTTTCTGAGAAATGATATTTTTGAGGAAAACATTCGACCGTAATAATGATTTCTCAAAAAGTTATTCGTATTGATATGAAATTTTCTGAGACTGTTTTCTGTAATATGCTTGGTGTTTTCCTCAAAAAACTAAGGTCAATTTTAAAATCAAGTATTATTTTTTAGTGCTTAAATATAAACGAAAAGCATTTTTTATGAAAAATTAACTGTTTAGTAACTATGTTCAGCTTTATCTCAAAACTATTTTGAAGTACAAGAAATATTTTAGAGCATAACACAGATAACTGTCATAAAAATGTACTCCTACAAGGATTTATGTATATTTAGAATATGATTTTGTCTATGACTGTTAGCGTAAGGCAAATGTTTTAGTCATTTTTCTTCACATTTCTCAGGTTTTTTAAAAAAATATTATTTTCAAAGCCTAATTTTACAATATTTTCAAAGTTTTAAAACATATGCAGTTGAAAAATAACATTAAAAATATATATAAGTTATTTTTCAAAAAAATGTCTCCGAACACAGTCGATTACCTTAATACGATAACTAAACACTGAGCAAGAAAAAAAAATGAAATTTAGTATGTGGTCTTCTCATCAAAATTGTAGACATTTGCCAAATTTTGCAAACAATTCCAAAATGCAAATCGAAATTCGAATTCAGTGAGATGTAAGACGCCAATATTCATAAATATCTGGAACTCATTTTTCTTGTCATTACTATTATAATAGCCCAGATCTCTCGGTAACGCTCTGACGTCACCAACAATAAAACTCGCGCCATAGCTCTGCGAGACGTTAAACAGTATTATTTCATTGTTAGAGCACCTACATTTCAGTCATTTTAAATTTAAAAAAGTAATTGTTCTAATTTTAAATTTTATAGCCTTAAAATAGTGAAATAAAATTTGCTATCGATTGATATAAAATTTATCTCGCTATGATCAATAGTTCCCGAGAAATTATAAATTATATTAATCCTATATTTCAAATTAATTTTCGTTTTTTAATAGAAAGTAGTAAATTATGTCAGTGGTTTATCATGCGCGTGATATAGTTTGGACGCCACGATGCAAGATGGACTTCACGGATGGATACCACGATTGATTTTTTTGATGCCACGATGATATTTTGAATAAAGAAATATGTAAATAAAAAAATATTTCCTGTCGTAAAACATATGTTTATTTTATTTGTTTACAATCAATGTTAAACATTTCTCTCGCATGTATATCTATTTAAACACGTCGAATTTGAGGAGAAATCTCTCGAATGAAGAGGCAATTTGCACCCGTCATACCATGACGGGGGATTTTCTAGTTATAATTAATTCTCTATGTATATACTTCGTATATGAGAAAATAAAAATTAAAGTTTTACTATTCTCCTATTCTTTTCCATTTAAAATTACTATTAAATCCGCATTTAAATAATCTTTTAACCCTACACATACAGCGCAATAACCACGAAACATTCTAGCAAATTCCCCTAACCACAACTACGAGGAATATGATTATTAAGAAAACCCGTATCAATTTATTTCAAAACTTCCGTTTAAACTTTAAACGATGGATCCCATTACAGTTCATTACTTTACGAATAGCTCCATATCTCAGTGGAATTTAGAGAGTTCCCATTTTGTTTTTAAAGGATCCTAATAATCTTCCGTCGAATGATTATAAATCTATTCCAGCAGTTCCGGGGAACAGTGGAAGGTTGACTATGATAAATTGCTTTCGAGTTGTTTACGGTCGGCAGATATATTTCAACGCTTGTTTCGGAAACGTTTCGAATTGTTTCTGGAAATTTATTAGTTCCCGCTTTTACTCGCCTTATTTTGGAATGGGTTTTGAGGATTCTGTTGAGGTGATAAATTAAATCTCGCGAATTTGAAAATGTATATTGATGGTGGGAAAGGACTGTGATTAATGTTTTGAATTCTTAGGTGGGTTTTTTTTGTGAGTTGTTTAACAAAGGAGTACGTAGGCTAATTCTTTTCCTGTAAAAGAAAATTCGGAATTCATAAAAAATGATAACTATTGTTTATTCTGGAAATCGGTAAATTGGAGAAAAAAGTATGTTTTTCGGCAATTGTGTTGCAACATTTTTTTGAGGTGAAAAAGATTATATTTTTAAATTGCCATTTTTTGTGATCGTTGTCTTTTAACTATAACATTTGTTTCTTTTTTCAGTACTCTTTGTTAAAGCGCCCGATTAATTTATAAACATGCTCATCGTTTATTTTGGAAATGATTCAAAATATATTCAGGAAAGAAAATGAGTGTATAAAAATGTATAACGTAAGACCTCTGAATTTGTTACGTATATTATGCATGCTTATTTATGTATCGAAATAAATGCAATTTGCGCTAAATACATAAAAAATGTTTATGTCCGGTAATTTGAAAATTTTCATTATTAAATGAAAGCGTAACAGATATTCAAAAAAATAATTAAGAAATATTAAAATTGATTGAAAACTAACGGCACGAATATTATTCATCGCTTATTGTGCTACTTTGATTTGTTTTCCTACTTTCTCATATAAAAAAATAACCAAAGAGAAAGTGTTATATTTGTTAAAAAATTCGATCTCGAGAATTTGTAAATATCTTCAATTTAGAGCTTATTGAGTCAAAAATTTTTTTTTTCGAAATAATCTTCCGTCGAATGATTATAAATGTTGATGAGTCAATTTACCCGTGAACACAATAATTCAAAAACGGAACGAGATACAAACATGAAATTTGGTATGATTTCTTAGCACGAATTTGGACGAAATTTTTTAATGAGAAGTCTGACTGTTTGTCCGCCCGTGTGCATGAACAGACTACTCAAAACCGCAATGGATGATGGATGAAAATCGGCAGATATTCAATTCTGTCTTTATCACCAAAATTGAGTATGTGTTTCAAATTTCGGACAATATCGGTCAACGGCTTGTGGTATTATTTCGAAATTATGCTCTATTCTCGTCACTATACTACATACTAGTCACTATAAGTTCAACATAAACCGCTCCATATAGGGAGGAGCATACGAGAAATTTAAAGTGGGTCATTCTCCCAATGTTTGAATTCATTTCCATTTGTTTTGATAGCAAGCAAAATTTTCGGAATTAGTATTCACAAATTGTTAGAAATAGAATAAATACTATCACGTTCATTTGCTTCATTTGTATTATATCACATTATTTCCACTTATTTTCCATAATTTTAATGTTTTACTGGCTTTTGTAATAGAAATCTATTTTTTAAATTGATTTTTGCATAGCAGGTACATCATTAAATATTTTTACTCCATTAAGCGTTGGTTTATTCTCAATCAGACGATTATTTTCTGCGTAAGTACAACTCATTCCATGGTTTCCCGATTTAGTTTAGTTATATTAACGTCCCCTTTTGAAGCAACACAAGGGCTATTTTGGGACGGACCTCGTAATTTTGAACCGCGGTCAGATGACGAGGACGACTCCTGGGCTGGTTACCCATCTCCTAGCTTCCGCACCACACCAGCCACTTATGCTGTTATTTGCATTGTCTCCTTGGCCGGGTGAGCCCTTGTAATGTGAAACTCCTATATATGTTAATATGTATCTAATTTCCACCCATGTTGCGGTGTGCAGTATGTATATATGAGGAAAAACTTTTAATAAATGCGAGTGGGGCTGGCGTCCTTCTGCTGCTGCTGGTCAGTTCTCTTCCCCTTCGACTCTTTAATGCCTTAAACCCAGTAGGGTAGGCTGGGTCGGGGTGGGTTGTATAGCACCACACCAGCGGGAGGACGTTTGACCGCCTACGTATAATTTAACAGGCAACAGGCCCAATATGCGAAGGGTCTACAGGAGAATCGGGTTTGAAACCTGGAACCTTAGCCCCGAAGCCGACACCTTACCACTAGGCCACCGAGCCCACTATGGTTTCTCAGTGAATTCGGCCTAGGAGTTGGTGGGTGAAAAATGGGATACATAATTGAAAGCGAGAGTCGATTTAACGTCTATCAGGCCCACATACACAGGGATCTTGGATGAAATCGGGTCTCGAAGTCTTGGCCCCTGAATCTGAGGCTTTATCACCAGGTCACTAGAGTGCAGCTTAAAACCGGCAATGAATTAGATGACATCACTTAAATGTTTATAATTTAGCCCTTGCCAGTATCCGCACAGATATCACTTTAGTATTATCTGATCAACGTTCAAGAACGAAAGATCTGCCCCACATTGCTGCCAAGTAACTTAAAAATAATATCAATGTGTAAAAAGGATAAGTCTTCAGCTTCGTAAATGTGTAAGCAGATTTTTACGGTAATTTGAACACTGCTTTGTTCAGTAAAGCATATTTATATCAACACTTGTAATCTCTTTTAAATTAATTTTGTATAATTTAATGAATAATTAATAGTAAATTAACATCTTATGTTTATTATAGTTTTAAAAATCTTATATTATCATGCTTATTGTATTTTAAGTATATTATATTACAACTGTTATGAAAAAAATCATTTCTACTGAAAATCAAAGAACTAATTGACCAAAAAATGCATTAAAATGCGCCATGAATCATCCATTAGTGAGTGTCATCAAACAAAAGCAATTAATTCAGTTATAAAACCCACATTATCTAAACACAAAGAGGGTAATTGATAAATGAGCTTTAGATACAATGCCTGAATCATAAGCCAATAAATCAGTGTCACTGAACAGAAGTAATTAACTGATGACTATTATCAGTCCAGCTTTATGCCAGCGTCACTAAACTGAATAACCAAATCTATCATTACCAATAAATGTCAAACTCCAGAAATTCATCGATGAATCCTAAAACCTCTATCAAACAGTCTATTAGTTCAAATTAATCAATTAGTAAGTAGCATTAAGACACTAATATGGCAAATAGTCACAGGATTGATGAATTTCAGATCAAATGTTGTTGATCAGAAATCAATCAGCGCTAACCGTCGGGTAAAAAAAAGCATTGATCTCCACTGACATTGAATGGATGCAAATCACGTGATGACAGTCACGTGACAAAAGTAATCGCTAATGTCACTTAATATTTAATTGTAAGTTGTCTTATGTTGTGCTGTGACGTCACACCTCTTCCCTCCAACAAAATACACAATGAATTTAAAATTAAACTGGCGAGAAATACTTCACGTGCGCCATGATTTTCGCACACACATGCAGAAAAAAAATTTAAAGGAGTCTAAAACATGTAGCGTGGAAAGAATGTTTTAGTCTCGATTCTTCTGTCCTTGGATTATTTTTAAAAACTAGCTGATTCGCACAGAGCATCTGCGTTCGTTATACGCACACCATGCATTTTCGGCCAAATTGGCGCATTCTGGCGCCTGACGCTTCAGCTAACCAAACCAGCCAGCGCGTCAATTATCGCCAACAAAGAATTTGAGCCAAGATGGCGATTCAGCGCTACAAGAAAATTCGCCAAGACAAAAAAGTAGCGTGTGTATAACGGAAAAGTAACCGATATACCGTGTTGACAATAATAAGCTCCATGACGTTCACCTCAATTTGTGAATTTAACACGAGGAACAGCTTTGATATACGGCATCACTGGCGATATTTAGTTATTTGGCGACTTTTTTATTGCGTAAACAAACATGGCGACTGTTTGTTTGCATAGCCAAACATCGTATCGTGGTTTATGCAATAAAAAAGTCGCCATGTTCACCTCAATTTGTGAATTTAACACAAGGAACAGCTTAGATATACGGCATCACTGGCGATATTTAGTTATTTGGCGACTTTTTTATTGCGTAAACAAACATGGCGACTGTTTGTTTGCATAGCCAAACATCGTATCGTGGTTTATGCAATAAAAAAGTCGCCAAATAACTAAATATCGCCATTGATGCCGTATATCAAAGCTGTACCTAACACGATTTCCCCTTCGTTGATCTGAACATTCTATGGCTCGCCTAAGCTCATCTGCTTCAATTCTAACTGATCTCTTTAGAGTAATTTCATCCAAAGTTTCATTATATTGTAACAAATATTATGAACTCCTCGTCTTAAACTTATTTTTTTGGAAAAAAAGTTGTTTTACATCAGATCGAATATAGTAGTAGGCTATACTTATGAAGTTATTCCTAACATGGATACCGGTTTTGTTTTGCAAACAAACCGATCGTTGCCATCGGCAAAAGAGAAATTAACCTCTTTTCTGTGCCCCGTACGTTAGCATTTTATATATAGAGATTTACGATTGATTATATAGTAACAGAAAAACGAGCACACAAAATAATGTGTTTAATATCGTCGCAACGCACGTGTGTATAAAAGCAGTAACTAAAACAATCAAAATAATTGTTATAAAATATACTTATAAATATTTTTTTAAATTTATTAAAATTGGATAAAAAATTGAACGAAATGATATTGGTATCACTGAAAAACTAATTTTGGAATTTTTAAGTGTTGTAAAAAATGGTTTTTGAGCGATAATACATACCAAAATTATCGAGGAAAATTGTCAAAATTTCTACTAATTTTTAATTAAAAAATATAATTAAAAGTTTGAAAAAATATTTTCAAGTGAGCACCTACGTGCCAAATTTGGTAGCTCTAGGTCAAACGGTCTTCCGTTTAGTGAGTTTTGTGCGCTATTTACAGAGCTTATGAATTTAAAAAATCCAACCTATAAATATAAAAAATCCAGCCTATAAATATAAAAAATCGAGCTTATAAAATTATGTTAATAAACAAACGAAGTATTGATAAATGATGAATGCATTGTTGAATTATTGTGTTCACAACCACACAGGCAGATAATATAACTCCATAATTTTTTTCTTCGACCTAAATGAGATCTAAAGCGTTGAAATTCATCAAAATAGCGTGGTCGAATATTCTGACGATTAGAATGCCTTATTTATATACACTTCGCAGACGAAAAATGAAAAAAGAAATAATATACAAGACATAATAATGCAAATTTAAAGAAATACATTGGAATTGTCATAAAAATCCTCGAAATGAGTCTTCTTTTAAATTTTAATCTATAACACTACATAAGATTTCAGACCTATCAGAACCCACGTATTATTAACATTTCGTCTGAAATTCCAGACATTTCTCAGACAGATTTCAAAATATCTCCAAACTCAACTCTTCTTCAAATATATGTGCGACGATAGCACCTTTTCAGTCTATAGCTATCATCTCGTAAATATTGTAAACTTCGAGTCGCCTTATTCCCCAATTTTCAGCATAGGAAAAACCTCTACGAATGATGTAAAAATACCATTTCCTTAAAGAAATAAAAGACTACGTGGAAGAGTATGCAGTTAGGAAACTTTTCTTGAAAGAGAGAGGGAGAGATAAGCTATGTTGACACATCTCAAGAAGCTCTTCGCTTTTTTTTCTTCATTTTTTTAGATAGGAGGCGAATTTTCCCTTGCAGGGAAAAAATTCTCTTCAGGAGGTGAGAAGAAAGGTAAAGAAATAGCAGTTGTTAAAAATAAGTGTACAAAGAGGAAGGGAAAAATTAGGGACTTTTGGTTGTGTTGAGTGGTCTGTTTAGCGGTTTCTTTTCCTTTTTAGAGAGAGGGGCACGGCAATGCTTTTTCAGTCACTGCAGGCACAAGGGAACTAAAAATGATACCAGAAAGTAGAGAATTGTGCTTTTGGGATTGTAGAAAATAGTTTTCACAGTGGAAGAAAAAGAAAAGAACATCTTAGCGAAGTAAAACGAATAAAAGACGAGGTAGATGAATGAAAATGAAGAAAGGTTTATGAATGGTTTATCCCTCAGAGTCGAATGCAATAGTATTCCGAGAAATCCTTCTCAAAGTTGAAAATTTGTGGAGAAACTAATTTAGACACAGCAGCAACCTGATACTTCCTCGTACACTTTACCCATTATTTACCGAATTAACTTACCATCAATTTTCCAATTTTATTTTATCATCATTAAATACGTTTTAATGCAGAAAGATCCCAGGAAAGATGAAAAACTTTTTAATAAGATAAAATAATTTAATTAATTTGATTAATAATTAAAAAAATTAATTTTTGTCTTCCTCTTCCATCTACTGCTAGCTGTCGGAACTACATTCCTCGTAGTACTTTTGAGTACCGTCGGGAAGCAAAGGGTTAATCAACACGTCATGTTTTGCGTTTTGCTTCGTAGCATAGTGAAGAGAGTCAAGTATGCATTTGTGGTCTCTTCTCTCTAACCGATGTATCCAAAATTTGGTGTGGATCTGCCATTTTGTTTTCAAGACCAAGCATTAAATTTCACTTGGCTATCTCGTTGATCTTTTGACTTATTCATAGAAACAGACAGTCCAGCCTTTCTCAACACACGTATAGACTAAAATCCCCCATCTAACTTCATGTGTTTTTGAGTTATCGAGTTCGCATAGACACGGATAGACAGACCCATAGGCAGGCAATCCTTTACCGGATTCTGTCCAGAATCTGACAGAAATCTGCAGTTCTAGAACTAAAACTATCTGGCAAATATCATCAATCTAGTTCATTCCATTTTTCAGTTACCGCGTTCACGGACAGACAGACATAATTCCAAAAATGTTTTATTCGAACTCACAGAAATCCAAAAATGTTTTATTCGAACTCGCAGAATTCCACAAATGTTTTATTCGAACTCGCAGAATTCCACAAATGTTTTATTCGAACTCGCAGAATTCCACAAATGTTTTATTCGAACTCGCAGAATTCCACAAATGTTTTATTCGAACTCGCAGAATTCCACAAATGTTTTATTCGAACTCGCAGAATTCCACAAATGTTTTATTCGAACTCGCAGAATTCCACAAATGTTTTATTCGAACTCGCAGAATTCCACAAATGTTTTATTCGAACTCGCAGAATTCCACAAATGTTTTATTCGAA
>BGPR01036757.1:0-15405 GCA_013235015.1 Araneus ventricosus
TAGGTGTCTATTAAATGTTATTTTGTGTTTGAAAGACTACCAAATTTTTTAAAAAATGTAACAGTTTTGTTTAGTTCAAAAATAAATGCCTACTCTCTCATTTTTTGTGATGTTCTCTTTATTAATAGAGAATACAGTATATATAAGCATTTATATTTTGATCAAATAAATAAGGAGAAAACTAGCAAAATACATAACTTTATTTGAAATTGTGTTCAACATTTCTGGTATAATTTTCCTATCTTAACTTAATGTGGAGTAATAAACTACATAAAAGTGAAACTTTTTTTAGATGGGACATTCATTTAATATCAAAGTTATGAAGTGCTTGTCCATTCCGTTTGTGAACAATACTGCGAACAAACACCAACATGTTAATCAATAAATCCTATAATTGGAAATTTCAAAATGCCCCCATAGCTTCAAAAATATTTCCAAGTAATCCATATGCCTTAAGCAGGTTTATACAAGACCAGTATTGTCACTTCATTAAGATCAGGCATGTGCAGAAAATGATGGGCAACAGCATAAAGTTGTCTTGTTGGCGAGAGTCGTCTCTCTGACCTTGGACATTTTTTTATGAGAAAAGGGAGGAAAGGAAAAAAAAAGTGCATGAACTGCAAAACTCCGGATATCAGATCGAAATTAATTATTCCTTTTCCAATGTGAACTTGAATCGCTACAGTAGTGGGGCATTCAAGAGGGGTTTTTTTGTGCCTTTCAGGCTCTGATTCATACTCTGACAAAGAAGCTGCCGATATGGGTTGCAACCATCAGGAAATGTAACTTTGAGATCATCAAACTTGAAGAAAAATAGATATTATTCCACAATTTACTTTTAAAGAGATATGCTTTTCCAATTAAAAAACAAAATTGAAAAAAAAATTACCTTTGAAAAAGCTGAAAGAACCAAGCAAACACAAATAGTATCTTTTTCAAAAAAAAGAGAAATGTTCGAATAAAGTTCCTTTTTCTTTAGGTGATTTTTAATATTAACTTTGTCAGAAATAGCGAATTAGGGCTTGTTTAAAAATAGATATTTTGTACTTCCAGGTATGAAACCCCTTTAGAGGAATCACCCCTCTGAATGGCCAATTTTCCCTCGATCAGAGGGTGGCCGCTGTAGAGAGGTTTCACTGTATAATCAATCCTTTTCTTGCTTGAAAATTTTGTCATGTATAGATTGATATCTACATTTAAATATTAAGAGGGGCGGTTTTTGTAAGAAAAAATATATTCATTGCCATTTATATTGTACATTTATCATCATGATTAACAAAATTTAAACTTGTCATTGCAATTATATATATGTTGATGGTTATAGTAATTAAAAGTAAGAATTGAAATTTTTTCAGTAATTAATGAAATTAATCAGCTTTAATAAATTGATTTATTCATCCAGTCTTTAACCTATATTTGTGTAAGTTTGTCGAAAAGCTAGTCTGTAAAATAATTTTAATTTCTGGTGAAAAAGAAGAAAAAAATTACTTTCTTTTTAAAGTATAATTAAATTTGAGAAAATGCCATCGAAATAAGAACCAAATTTAATTTTTAAAAGGAAGTCTTAAAACTTCATAAAAAATTCATAGATTATTTGATAGTCAATAAATAGTTTACCTTTATTCACCGAATTACTATTGTATCCTTTCTTAAACATAATTTTTTAGATAAACATTTTAAATACTATTCAATATCAAGTAAAAGAATTCCATTAATTTTTGGTGAAATAAATAGTATGTAACTAATTTATATAATTTCTTAAATACTTTGCTACTGTATTGATTTGAATGAAAGAAATATTTGGTGGTTGTAGGCGCTTTGCTTCATATGTATTAAATTATTAAGTTAATCTTGAATATCCTGATAGATGATTTATGTAATGTGTTACAATAAATAAGCTAATGCATTAGTCGGATTATTTCATTATGTTTACCGCATGCACTGATATAGTTATATTGTGAATTGAATTTGTGCAATCATATTTATCAATATTTTAGACGAAAATGATATAAAAATCGTTTTTCATTATCATACTATACTGACAGTTAGAAAATGAACTTATTACTTCATTGTAGTTTTTTGTTGAGCATACTTTACCAAGGAAAAACTGTGTTAATGAATTGGGAATTTTGTTTCGAATGTTACCAAGAACTGATTTTCTCAAATTCACATTTGCATGAGCACTTACTTAGAAAAAAAATTAAGTAAATAAAAGCCTGACGTTAGTAGTTGGTTATTATTATTTTTTTAAAGTTTAATTTGCTTATTTTAGCAACATGTAGCAGTTAATGTGGCGTATTTTATTTAGTAATACATTTTTATGTAAAGGGTGCAGATTAAATTGGAGAGAAAAAAGAAACATAATAACTATTAGACAGAAAGACCTGTAATTTTGGTATTTTTCGTAAACATAATATTTGATTGAGCGTAAATAATTTTAGAATATCTTTTAAGTACAGTGGCGAATCCAGGGGTGGGCTATGGGGCTGCAGGCCCCCCCCGAGCTAAACCAAAATTCTTGATTTTTTAAAAAATCACTTCACCTATTTGTTCTTAATCTCTTTTTTTTTTAAACGTGGCAACATTGCTTTCTGGCTTGGCGGAATCGAAAATTTTCCCGCTTTTGTAGTCATTCCACTCGTACTTGTAGCTTTAACACGGTCAAAAACATTTTTTGATCGTTATTTCATTGCATTTTTATTAAATTATCGAAAGTATTCTAGTGTCCTTTGTGATTTTTATTGTCAGGTGAGTAAAGTTAATGTATTTTCACTGCATAAGCCATGAGGTCACGACGATACAAACTTTTCATGACCTCAGCCCCCTCCCAGAACAAAATCCTGGATTCGCCAATGTTTAAGTATATTGAATCCGAGTTCAAAAATAGGTCAAGTGAATTTAATAGAGTAGTGAAGAAAAATGACAAATTTATTTATAGTAAATATAAGCAATTATTTTGGAATTGGAATGAAATACAATACATAAATGAAGGAATCTTTCAGTTTACATTACGTGTCTTTTGGTTTGATAAGCTTCCCTTTTACAATAACAAATTATTTTTGTTACTTTAAATGCCGGAAAATCTTTTAAATTTTAATATTTTACTGTTGTTTGTCTATTCCAAGAATTTAAGCACGTAATTCATAAATAATTCATTGGTAGAAATGTGTGTAGGATTCATGTGATTAAACTGTTTGAAATTGTATTTTTTATTAAAAGCCAGAATTTCCTGTATGTGGTAACCATAAAAATTCTCAAGTTTAAAAGAATTCCAGTGTTATTTACATTCGATGATTTTAACTGTAAATTCTGAAACCTTAATTTTAGATTTCGTAAAGATAAATCGTATTATGTAATACATTTCGAAAGCAAGGAAGAAAGGCCCCCCCCCCCCCCTCTTGTTGGAAAAAAGTTCTCTAGAGTTACAGTGTTACAATTATGTGAATGAAAAGCAAAATTTACAGTGCCGTTCCAGAAAGCGCCCCAAATGACTTGGCTGAACAAAATCAGAGACCAACGCTTATCGTTTATTATATACAAAAATTTGTCTAGTAAGAATTATAAATTCTTTCGGCTATCTCCTCAGTGAAATAGTATTCAACAATAAAAAAATATTAAAAAAATTATTAACAGATTTGAGACCGTAGATGAAAAACTGACTGACATGGTTTGAATTTCGTAAGACAATATGGTATATTGTGCAATCCCTTACACAGAAAAGCGATAATTTCCTTCTCAACATACATAACTGGAAAGTTCAATTTTATTGAATGAACAGGCCCGCGCCAAGCCTAATCGGCGCCGTCGTGCAAATGTCTAATGAGCGCCTTTAAGGTGTGTTTACACGCGTACTGTAATCAACCGCCAGTACGCGTAAGTTGACGCATGAGCAGAATCGGGAAAAATTTTAACCGGGCCACGACAAGTCTCTATGCAATTATATTTTTAAACTTAGGAGATAAACTCTCCTCGATAATATTCAAGCGAATTTGCTCATCTAAATCCATCTTATTCGTGAGTAAAAAGAATAATCACTAGACTAAATAAAGAGGTAAAGTAGATTAGTATCGTAGTTCCGAATTCTCGAAGACCAAACAACAGACACCTAAACGCTTTCAAAGTTCGCATTCAATGACGTCACTGGCCCTCGTAGCCAATGATATTGGCTGATTTCCTGCCTCAGTTCTATGAGGGTAGGATTTGTAAATATGCGTCCGGACCTGACAGCTATATTCCATTTTTCGGTCTTTTTCTCATTTTGCACATGCGTTTGGAGAATTTGGCGTGAAATGCTAATTTTTTTTTTTTTTTTTGCGTTAAAAACTGAACTCTATAATTACATAGATTTCCCGCCGTCTGTCTATGTTCCATTCATACTGGTTTGGATTTTTACAATGATTCAATAATACAATTTTGAATTAGATTTTAAGAGTCCTATAGCATAGCAATTTTTTTTTCTACAACTGTTAAATGTTTCACATACATCAAAATAGTTTATGATCCAATATATCCAATGAATGAATTAATTTATACTGTTTATTATGCATTCAAACAATTTTCTTAAGGAAATTTCCAACTTAAAATTTTTATAAATGAAAATATGAAATACATTTTTTCCCACTAAAAATAACTACTATGTATTCTAACAAAATCTCATAATGAATGAATAACTTTACAGTATATTTTAAAAAATGGGGATCAATAAACTTGGAAACACACCACAGAATTATTAAATACAAAGCCAATTTTCTGGATGCCTTTCCGGGTAAAGAATACAGGGGAGACCAGGGTACAATCACAGAAATACTGGGTAGCGTTAACCGGAGGACACATTTCCTACCCCCTCTAACCTGTTCCGGAACGAGTATGGTTCCTGTTAGCGCCTGTAGATGGCGATAGAAGGTATCGCCGTCTAGAGGCGCTAACAGGAACTATGCTTGCTCAGCTATTCTGCCAATGTAGGTTTTACTAGATTTGGCAAGTACGCGCTTTCTTGGTGAAACTCATCCTTTCCATTCCAAGTTTTTTAAAACGCCAGGAATTTCAGTGAAGCCTTCTTTCCTCTACGAATTCAATTTTTATACTCTTTCAGAAATTAAGCAGATTTATTTCGTTAATCATTTTTTATTTAAATGAAAAAGTTTTCAGTAGTTAAAAGCAATAAAAATATTTTTGGTGTGAAATTTAAATAAATATTTTTTTAATCGTATTTCTGGTTTAAGATACAGTTTGCCGCAAAAATGATAGGTTACTTCTGACGAGTTTAATGCAAGAAAATACGTGTATAGTTTGTTGATGCTGTGGAATAACTCGATCAAATGCTTATTTTTGCTCTATATAACTCTACTATTAACAAATACAAATATGTGTGTTTGTAGGCGCTCTACAGCGCTGTATTAAAATACTTTGTAGGGCGTGCCTCAAAGCCATATTTAAAAAAAAAAAAACTTTAATTAGTTATAAATGAAGCGAAATTTTGGCGTTTTTCTGCCAAAACTTCAGAAAATGTTATCGTACAAAAATGATTTTTACACCAGTTTAAAGTCTATATATATCCATCATCCACTAGCAAAAGACAGATATACCAATAAAGCCACAATTTAAAAAGGAATACAAGCAATCCAATAGTAATTTGAAGTAAACGAAAAGCATACAGCAAAAACAAGGAATCCATTCTAGTTCACTTTTTCAAGGGCTAGAAACTATTCGAAATGGATTCAAAAGGATATTTAGGGAATTTTCTGTAGAAGCAGGCCTTTAGGCCAAGACAAAGCTTCTCATAGCCCGAACTCCCCAAAAAAAGCAACCAGGAGCAAATCCACAAGCACAAACGTCAAAAGAAAAAGGAAAAAACATTAAATACGCTAATAAGAGCAACAAAATATTAGCCATCAAGCTTAATTAATAAGCTTTCATTATGGGTCGTTCACGGATAAAAAGTTACTTGCAAGGAGGTTGGATGATTATAAAATTAAAGAATTTCGAATGTACAGAAATGTTAGATGTAAAACTTGCCCTTTTGCTTACAGAGAACAAATTGACAATGAGAATGAACAGCTTAATATTTTCTGTAAAAATAAAAATCTCATTTATATGATACACTGCAAAGAATGCAATTTAAATTACATTGGTCAAACTTGTACTGAGCTAAATAAAAGAATTAATAATCATAGATCAGCAATTAAAAACCTTAAGAAAAAAGACTCAAATGATGTGGAACTTGTTCATTTTCAATCTCACTGCTTTGATAAAATTTCCATTTGCATTCTTGAAGATAATGTTGAGCTTAATAAAAGATTGGACTTAGAAAATATTTTTATATGTAACTTTAAAACTCTGTTCCCATATGGGCTTAATAGCAAATTAAACGGAGAGGGTACTGTCAACCTTGATTCTACTTGTATCTATAATAAATTTAATATTTTTAGTGACTTTAATAAGAGGGTTTTCTTGAAAAGATTTAAGAGGGGCAGGGGGAATGGAGGCAGTGTTGAGGTGGATTTTCAGGATTTTCAGAATTACTGTAATATGGAATACAACTGGGAAAATTTTGTTAAAATAAGAAAGTATATCTTTAGTTTAAAAAATAATAGAATTAAGAGATTTTTAACCAATTATTTCAACAATCTTGCATTTAATAATTCTTTTACTAAGCATTTAATACTGGATCTTCTTAAATTTAAAATCAAGACTGAAAATAATGATTCTCTCTTTCTAAGTAATAATAAATCTTTAAATAAAGACTATTCCGTTATTAATTTCTTAGACATTGATTTTGAGAATTTAGAAATCCCTAAAATTTTTCATAAAAGTAAAGATATATTTCCACTTAAAGACAATACAGAAATCTCAATAGCCTTTAGATACTCCAAAACTTTAAAAAAACGTATCTGCAACTACAATTTCTATAGTAAAAACCTTGATCTAATAGAAGATTCGCATTGCTACTGCAATGATGATAAATTTGAAAAATATATTGATAAAGATAAAGGGCACATTATTACAGGTGACCTGGGAATTGTTGACTCCATCTTGCTGCAGGATTTGATGGGAAGGGGCACTAAATTTAGACTGAGGGAGAAATTGAAGTACAATAAGACTTTGCTTTCTATATGCAAAGATTTGGATTTGTTTATTTCTAAGCTTGCGAGAAAATACCATTGGCCAATTGAAGGGTTCAGAGAATGGAAACACAAGATTATAGAGGAAATTAGGAGCAGATTTTATGTTGACAAAAATTACAGTAAAAATAGAGGCATTTTTGTTAATAAAATAATTTTACAAGATATAAAAAATCTTAAAGATTCATTTGTTATTACAACTATAGATAAAGCAGCAAATAATTTTTGTATTTTATGCAAATTCTATTTTAAGGAGCTTTTGATCAATGAATATAACTCCAATGCAACTTATAGCCTTGTAGACTTCACTAAAAAAGAATTAGATAAAAGAATGTTGGCTTTTGCTAAAAAACTCAAAATTAAAACCTGTTCTCTTAAGTATCCGTACCTTTTTCCAAATGTTAAAATTCATAAAAAATCCTACTAGCTTTAGATTTGTTACATGTGGTACAGGAAGTTACAATTCTTTTATTAGTAAACATTTTTTCAAATTATTAAATATTATTCTTCTTGAAATTAAAAAAGAAGATAACTTCATTATCTGCAATAATGCTGATTGTTGAACCTATCGAAAGTTTATTAATTAAGCTTGATGCATAATTTTGTTGCTCTTATTAGCTGTATTTAATGTTTTTTTTCCCTTTTCTTTTGACGTTTGTGCTTGTGGATTTGTTCATGCTTTTTTTGGGGAGTCTCGGGCTATAGAGAAGCTTTGTCTTGGCCAAGCATCTGCTTCTACAGAAAATTCCCCTAATATCCCTTTTGAACCACTTTCGAATAGTTTCTAGCCCTTTGAAAATGTGAACTAGAATGATTCCTTTGTTTTGCTGTATGTTTTCGTTTACTCAAAACTATTGATTGCTTGTATTCCTTTTTAAATTGTGGCTTTATTGGTATATCTGTCTATTGTTCTCTGTTTTTTGTTATGCTCCTGCAATGGCGCGCATCTTAAACATTGTCGTAATTTTTCTAACTTCATTTCTTTTTTCAATTAAATTCTTTTATTCATTTTAATTTTTGTATAATATTAAAAAAAATTTTTCTTGTCCAGTTTTAATTCTGCTTTCTTTTTAAATAATAATTTTATTAAAAAAAATTTTTTTAATCATTGATTGTTTGCATACTATCCACTAGCAAACATACTCTCCATCTAAATTTGACATTGATATTTTTCCACAACACTCCTAGAATTGCAGCATTAATTGCGTAGTCGTTGCGTTTGTGTTTTATATTATTTATTCATCACCTCACCTTTGTTTATCTATTTTTTTTAAATTTTCGCCCTATTAGAACTCTCGTCATTTTTTTTCAATGCTTTTTTCACATTTTGTTCATCTGTTAAATGTTTATTTTGTTTGTGCAATTTTTTATTTCAACAAACTTTTAAAAATATTTTTAAATATTATTTTCCAACAATATTTTCAGATAAATATAAGGAAAATCATGCCAGTTTCATTGTTTAATTAAAAGTCGCATTCCTTTCCTTTCTTAAGAATACAATGTAAAAATTATCCTCAATTTTTTTAGATTTTTCATATTTAGATCTGAATTATGTCTTCTTAATGATTCCAATTTTATTTTTTTTATGTTCTACCAATTTAAAAAAATTTCTAAAAATTAGTTCGGCTGGCATACTTTCTATAAACTGCGAGATGTAAGATAGTTGGGCTAGAGCTACCAAATTCTGAGGACGTTACTCATTAAGGTGCTCACTGAGCGAGGGCTTTTCAACACTTTAATCAAATTTTTAATTAAATAAAAGAAATAATAATTTTTCCCTCAATAATCTCGGATCATAATAACGCACAAAAAAACATTTTCGCACTCTTTAAAATTCAAAATACGCTTTTCGGTAATACGAATTTTATTGTCATGCGACTTTTTTTAAAATTTTAATAAACTTTTGAAAATTAATTTTAAACAATGATCTTACGAGCTGTAACAAATTCATAAACGCGTATGTTGGTTTGCAAAATTATATTATGTTTTTTTTTGCATCCAAAAAAAATTACAATAAATTCTTCGGCATAAAAATTTTGAAAATTGTTTTCACGTTACAATAGTATTCCACAAAACGAAAGAAAGAAACGTTATTTATTTATTTTTAAAATCGCATATAAGGGTGTTAAAATTCTTACCCTACATTAAAAATCTAAAAAATATCCAAAAAATTTTTAAGAGTTTAATTCAGATTGAATTAAAATCTTTACTTTTTAGAGCTATACTTTTCATGAAATTCTTATTGGACATTTGCAAAACTATATCCCTAAACAAATGAAAAATTTGCAATTTTAAATATTTACGGAAAATATTTCACACTTTTTTGATCTATTAAAACACTTTTGTGAGTAACTTCACAAGAGTTTAAATTTTTATTGTAATTTAAAATGTTCAGTTATATTGATTAGAGTCAAAATTATTTTTGATGTGATGCCCTTTTATTTAAGCCGAAGAAACTTCACGATTCCACTGCAAATTATTTTTGAAATTTAGAAACGAATGTTAAAAAATTTAATAAAACCATCTGCAACATTGTCCATTTATTAAAACTAGAGGTCGCCCAGCGGTTGAAATTCGACCGTAATTCATTAAATGTTTAAGTTTGAACTTAATTGAGGTTCTTTTGTCAAAGAGTATACCTCTATAATCATTGCATGTAATTTTTTTTTTGAATTTTGTTGTATTACGACAGCTGTGAGCGTGTACAAATATGCATCATAATACATTAATTTTCGAATTATTTGAAAAATACGAACGATAGGAAAAATGAGGTATAACTTGGCTAAGTCATATTTAAATAACAATTATGCGTTTTCTGGCATTTCCTTGTTTGTTTTTTTATTGCTATACTGGCCAGGTTTTGCCAAGGCTACACAGTTAATTTGCCCATCTTTTTCAAATTATATAAACTTTAACTAAAAAATTCATTCAAAAAATGAAATAAAGAATACTTGCTTCGTAATTTTTTTATATATTTTTTATTGAAACAAAAAAACCGGGCGGTTAAAAATAAATGTTGTCCGACTGTTGACCACAGATTTTTATGTGTTTGACATTCAGTATGAACGTAAACAATGCATGTATTATTTAATTTAATTGAATGAATTAGTAATACATACTATATATAAATTCCTTAGAGACAATCTCTACTCTGTGCGACTGTGTGACCACAGAGTAATATATGTTTGACATTGACAGATTTAAATCATCCGCATTTTGTATTTCACTCCGAAGAGTTTTTTTTTATAAATAATCTAAATAAACTCCCTCTTGGAGTGGATTTCACTGCTGGGGGATTAAATAAATTACAAATCAACCCCTCCGCATTTACTACGCTAATTTTTTTTACAGTGTATGAACGTAAACAATGAATGTTTTATTTGATTTAATTTAATGTATTTGTAACACATATTTTACATAAATTTTATCTTTCTGCATTCCTTCTCCATATGAACTTTAACTATGCCAAATCTCACACCCCTCCGTGCGCTCAATGTGCTTGAAAAGGGGTACAAAGTTTTTTCTTCACGTATTAATAAATAGATTCAGAAGAAGGAAGTAAATTTTTTAAAGATTATTGATATGGCATTATTCTTTTCACAGTTGATGTTTAGATAATAAGATGACATTTTCATGGCACATCAGAGTTTCTAATTATGGATTTAGTAATTTTGAATAAAACAATGAGACGAAATTTATCCAACACTTTACTTTCCTAACATAAAGATGTGCTTGATTCATGTAAGATTTTACACTAGACCTATATAAAGTCAATGCTTTTGACAATTTTCAATGTTATGTTATCTTTTCCCATTGTTTTGTTGAAGCTATGATTTCTAAATGAATGTCTTCTGCCTATCACCTCAAATCAAATTTAAATAATGAGAAGTGTATGGGACATAAAATGACTAATTTATTTTGTAATTTAATTCTTTCTTGAAACCCGCAATGCATTCCCGGCATATTAGTTAGCATTACTATAAAATTCTTCTCTGTAGTTGTTATTTTAGTTTGTTGCTGTGGTTTCATCTTCTTTTCAAACATTTTTATACATATTTTGGAAGATCTCTTAACAGGTTTTAAGACGGTTATCTCTGAAAGGCAATTCAATATCCTAAATACTTCTATATTTCATGCAGCCTTATTCAAATATTTTATTAATGTCTGAGCATTATAGCGACTAATTAAAGTGGAATTTCCCTTTAAAAGGCATAAAAAGAACACTCGTCTTTTCGATTATGAATGCATCGATGAGCAGACTGAAGAACCAAAATTATTATTTAAAGTTGAATTTTATGTACAACTGTGGGTACTGCTTTGAATTCTATGAAACATTTAACTCCTTAAAAGAAGGTAACGCGTTAATTAAAGTCTAAATAAATTCAGGGATATGTCCGAAAATGACTTAAAAATCCGCAAAAGATTTTTTAAAAGTTTCTAATGGCGATTCAATATCTAGGGTTGATAATGGTGAGGACTTGTATTATGAAATAATGATGTTCAAAATCATTAACGATGATATTACTGAACGTTTAAAAAATTTGAAATTTATTACAGCAAATAAAATTGAAATTCATAATTTCCCAACTTTAAGAATGTACTTAACCCTGCCAGTCACAGATTCAACAGGCGAAAGAAACTTTTATAAACTAAATATAATTAAATCTTACTTTAGATCATCGATGTGCTTAGAGAGATTGAGTAATTGATGTTTAATAGAGAAACATGGGTCATAAAAAATTTAATGGCATTATTGATCAACTTGCAAGTTAGAAAGCAAGAAGAGTGCAATTTTAATTTAATATTTTATTAAGCGGAATAAGTATAATACATCTAATTTAATAATGAGCGTTTGCTTTTCATATTGTTTTGGTATAAATACATTTTCAAATTTTATTTTCCTATAAGCATCTTGTACACGTGTGATGTGTAGAAATCGACTCTACCTGAATTCTGCATTTGATAGAATATGAGGCGACGTCTTTTTCAAGAAAATTAAGTCTATAATCGACATTCGCTTTACCTTCGGAATTTTAATGATAAATTGATGAAACTTGTTACTATCCACTAGCAAATATACTCTCCATTTAAATTTGACATTGATATTTTTTCACAACACTGTTAGAATTGCAGCATTAATTGCGCAGTCGTTGCGTTTATGTTTTAATTATTTATTCATCCCCTCACCTTTGTTTATATATATATTTTCGCCTATTAGAACTCACGTCATTTTTTTCATTGCTTTTTTAACATTTTGTTCATCTGTTGAATGTTTATTTTGATTGTGCAATTTTTTATTTCAACAAACTTTAAAAAATATTTTAAATATTATTTTCCAACAATATTTTCAGATAAAAAATATAAGAAAAATTATACCAGTTTCATTGTTTAATTAAAAGTCGCATTCTTTTCCTTTCTTAAGAATACAATGTAAAAATTATCTTCAATTTCTTTTAGATTTTTCATATTTAGATCTGAATTAGATCTTCTTAATGATTCCAATTTTATTACTTTTATGTTCTACCAATTTTAAAAAAATTCTAAAAATTAGCTCTTAATTATAATTTGAGCATTCTTTGTTTTGCTGTAATAAAATGCTGTTTATTTTCATTGCTTTCCCAGTTTTTCAGTCCTGTGTTTGTTTTTAAACACGACAATGTTCTTAGGCTGGCATACTTTCTATAAACTGCGAGATGTAAGACCAATGGGAAAGAACTACCAAATTCGGAGGGTGTTACTCATTAGGTGCTCACTAAGCGAGGGCTTTTCAACATTTTAATCAAATTTTTAATTAACTAAAATTAAGAGAAATAATAATTTTTCCCTCAATAACATCGGATCATAATAGCGCACAAAAAACATTTTCTCACTCTTTAAAATTCAAAATACGCTTTGCGGTAATTCGAATTTTGTCATGCGACTTTTTTTAAATTTTAATAAATTTTGAAAATTAATTTTAGACACAATATATAACAATGATTTTTATTGTATTACTAAAATTATAACCAATCGTATTGTTTCATCAGATGTTTCACTCGTATGTTTTTACCAATCTTAATTAAAATCATGATTCAAAAATTGCTTTCTTTGGACTTGAATTTCCAAAGCCCATTTTTCATTTTAGATTTTATTAACATTATAGTGATTTTAGTATGGTGTGTGGTCTCAAGAAGCCGCCAATTCTCACGAGAAAGACTGACCAGACCCCCCAGAGAGCTAGCTGGAAGCGATCGAAGAAAGGAAGCCGGCGTTGTAAAAACCGATCCTGATTACATAACCCGAAGGGCTTGTTGAAACGCCCTGCCGGCTGACCGTTGGAAGATCACCCAAGAAGAAACGCATTACGTTGTGGCTTTTGCCAATAACGATGCGGGAAAGAGAACAGAGATTTGTCATTGGGGAAACTGTTTCATTCCCCGACAAATCACCAAAAACTTAACCTTTCGGCCACGCCTCGGAGGGCAGGGTCAAAGGTGTTCTTAAGCTGGAATTCTGGACCGAACAGAGGAGATCGTTGAGAGATCGTCTTGAGATTCGAGATTGAATTCTCGTGATCGAGAATTTTGGAGGCAGCTCTCAGCCGGAGACGCTGTTTGATCGGGCCTTGTCCCGTGAACCGTTAAGCCAACCTTTGGCTGATTAAAGCTCTTAGCGAGCTGGAAAGCAACTGAGGAATTCTTCGGAATTTGTCTCGAAGTGAACGTGCAATACTTCACTGCAATTTACCTTCTTCGGTAATCGATATAACTCTTTAGTGGTTATACGCAAATATTTTGAGCGGTCTAATCCCTCAAATCACTCTTCCGGCCATCAGACATTATACTCGCCTTGAGTAGAACTTTTCAATTTACGTACGAGTAGATTCATAACAAATCTGCGATTGAATCCAGATTGGAACTCTGACTTTGTTTACGCTATCTCGTCCTGAGTAGGCAGAATTTATGCTGATATTAATTTGTATATTCTTGTATATAATTCATTAATCAAGAATCTTTAATTAAAAATTAATATCCTGATATTGCTGTGTCTGGTGAAATCTTTCATAGTTCAGTATCACTGAGCTAAGACCCTACACTGGCTTTCTCAGGGCCGGATTACAAAATAGGCGAAATACTCGTAAATACTCTAACTAAAAACAAGTATCTTTTAAACTTCAGAACATTTGGCTTAGGATTTTTTTTTTCAAGTTTTCAAATTTATTTGCAGATCAGTATCGTCCAATATTTTTTCAATTGGCAAATGACTTACAGCTCTGGCAGTCTTTCACTATTAACTATTTAGAATTGGTTAAAAAGATATTATATATATATTACTATTTTGTTTAAAATTACATTTAAGTTGAAATTTTTTATACGCGATATATTGAAACCAACTATCTTATAGATGTTTTTTTTTTTCATTTCAGTTTGTCGTAATATTTGTACATAAAAACTGCTTATATACAAATTAAATTAAAATCTTTAAAAAAATATCTGGTTTTCGAAGTTTAAAAGGGAAAAGGGGGCCCCCAAAACTTGGATTACTTAAGGGCCCCCACAGAGCTTAATCTGGCCCTCGGCATTCTTCCTGTAAAGCTCCTGATGTAAAAATTGTTATGCACAGAATGTAACGGCTGATATAATCAAGTCAGACGAAGGCAAGACAGACAATCCAGCCTAAACATCATCATGCTACACAGGGCAGAATTAAGCCCTGTTAACAGCGGCTACCAATTGGGGCGTATATATAGGCAATGCAAATTTAGGGCCCAACTTTAAACATCGGATATATTTTATTCATTTTTGTTTTATCTCTATATAATCAATTTTCAAGTGACAAACTGAAATCACAAAACATCACTAGTGGATAACCTTTAAGTAAGTTTGTTTCGATGTCTTGCGTGCATAAAAAATTAATTTTAATCTTAAAAGTAATTTTAAACATAGTGATAAGAAATGTAAAGTTTTTAACACAAGCTAAATACTCTAATGCAAAGTTTGCGCGAGCTATTGATTTAATAAGAAAAGGAAGGAAAAAGCACCACACTGATTCAGCAAGGGAATTTGGAAGCATGAAGAAAACCCCTAACATTTATGTTCTGAAATTTGAACGATGCTTGCTTTTGACGTGAATAAAATCAAGTGTACACGCACTTGGAACTGAAAGCAAAAAACAGAGAAAGAAATTATCATAGAAATGTTTTTAAAAATATTTAAATTTCTTGGGGATCCTACACTGAGAAAAAATTCTGGTCAAATCTACCAGAATATGGTAAAATTTACCGTATTCTCTGGCTCATATGGAA
>BGPR01036758.1:0-15405 GCA_013235015.1 Araneus ventricosus
AGTGCACCGTGCTGCGCCATCCTATTCTGATGTATATAAGTCAGTATTCACCTCCGGACAGTGGGAATTAATTTTATCTAGTGGTTCAGATGCTCGACTCAGGTTCTAAACCACGCACTGCCACAGGATCAACGACTGTTTGCTTACACTTCATATAACGAAATATCAATATATAAATATGTCATACGATCCAAGATATAAGTACCTCCTTCATACGCGCGACTGCTAGAAGGTTAAATAAATAATAAGAAAGCTTATACATCAGCATATCATATCGTAATTTGGAAAAGAAGGAACTGACAAAAGTATTTCGAGTTTTTATGAAAAAATTGTATTTAAATGCAGTGAAACCTCGCTTAACGAGCACCTCTCACAACGAATAATTCGCATAACGAGCAAAATAAATTGTAAGAAAATGACTCGCTTAACGAGTGACGAGGAGAAGGGATGTCCCGGATTGTGCGGCTGATACATCAGTCTGTGTTTAGTACTCGTTCCGCTAGCATCCCTTGGTCGCTTGTGATCGCACATTTTTCCAAATTGTGGCCAGGCATATCATTGCAGCGACCAATGAGCCATGATGAGACCCTGAATTGACTTCAGAGAATTCCGGAATTTTCACATCATTTCTGCCTCAAGGTGATTGAAAATACGTGGGAAGGGGTCACCAAGAAAGCCCTCACTTCTGCTTGGAAGCAGTGGCGGCGATTGGGTAGAAAAAATGAGGGGGCAAAAGATTTATACACATCCAAAGACCCGGAAGTATAGGGGGTAAACAACAAAGTTTAAAAAATTAGTTTTCCCGAGCACTATTCTTTTTTTGTAATTCCTAGTTTTAGGCAGCTAAAATGAAATATAAATTTCCCTAAAAAAATAGAGTGGCGATTGCCCCCTACTTTTTTTAGGGAAAATTAGGAGGAATCTCGCCCCCACTGCTTGGAAGAAGTTATGTCCATCCAACCGGTTCGATTGCCGTAATGGCATCAGGCACGGGGACATGGGGCGGCGTTCCGTCGAATGTACCTTCGAAGGGTTTTGAGAAAGTACCCGTGGAGCCGTCAGTCAGCGAAATTGTGTTTTAGGCTAAGATCATGGGACTTGAGGTGGAAAATGATATCGATGAACTGAAGGAAGATCACAACCAAGAGCTGAACACCGAAGAGCTGAAGGAAGACCACAGCCAAGAGCTGAACACCGAAGAGCTTACGGATTTGCATTGTGTTTCACAGCAAGAAGTTGTGAAGGAGAACTTGTCAGAGGAGGAGGTAACAGCAAAGCAGCAATCTTCCGACACCATTTGAGAAATAGTTAGAGCATGGGAAACTGTTGTATCTTTCATTCACTGTAAAAAATATCCATTTTTTCCCCCGGACTTTTTCGTATATTTGACGGTTTAAAGCTGTTTTGTTGACAAAACGGTTTTTCACCGTTTTCCGCCCCAGCCATAAACGGTTTAAAACCGTCAGTTCAAATTCTATTTTTCGTCATATGGTATTGCTTTCCGTACGATAACTTTCCCTTTTCTTAAATGTAATTTTATTGCATTTATTTCATGTTTTTAATAGGGTTCCATCTCCGCTATTGTTTATACATGTTGCAGTAACCTGTTGTTACTCATGAAAGCTAACTTAAAGCACGTGTTCAGGCAATAGTTGATTTTTACACCACTAGGTGGCGCCCCTAGAGCTATAGTGACTTTAAAACTCAAATAGATTATTTTTACTTCATTTTATGACGTCTCCGGTGGTCTAGTGGTTAGAGCGACTGCATTTTGTTTCTATGAACACGGTTTCGATTCCCGGCTCGTAGGAGTTAGAAGTTTTATCACTACCTTGCATCGAAATCGTCCAAGCAAGTTCAATTAAAAATTATATTGATTAAACTAATTGAAATTAATAATTAAGCCTTGATTAATTAATATTCCTAATTGATAATACACATCAGCACATTTCAACTCAACTCATACAGAAGGAGAAAAACAACTCAACTCAGTCGATGACGTCACTTAATTCGATGACTTAATTTTTAGGGAGAAAACTTGATTTCATACTGTAAAAAACCGTTGTGATTACGGATTTACTTCATAACTTTTACGGGAAAAACTTGTTCCTGTATGGTAAAAAACCATTGTGCCTACAGATTTACTTCGTAACTTTTACGGTTTTGAACAACCAACCCAACTGCCAGTTTAAAACCGTAAATTTTACGGGTTTTTTTTTACAGTGTTGAGAAGCACCACCCCAATAAAGCAGTGGCTATGCGCGCTACAATTGTATTTAATACAGTGGCGTAGCGAGGGTAAGTGGCGCCCGGGTCATAATATGATTTTTTCGCCCACCCCCGGTCCCGTCATCCTCAGTGACTCAGCTAGTCTAAACGGCTCCCGGAGGCATGGTATTTTTTCGCCTACTCTTTGTATTTGACATTAAAAAATGGCATAAACGCATTAATGTTTTGTTACCATGTCCAGTGGCGTAGCGAAAGTAAGTAGTATCCAGAAAATTATGATTTTTTTTATCCCAGTATAAGAAACAGTGACTTAATTAGCTTAAAATGGAGCCAGGAGTATTGTATTATTTTTACGCTTCCTCATGATAGTTTACATTAAAATGGAATAAAAGCAACAGGTTTTGACTCCACCCCAGTAGCACACCAATATTGTACAATATTTTGGGCAATATTGAACAATATTGTGAATCAGTGGTGAATCCAGGATTAGGGTCTGGGGGGAGCTGAGGTCATAAAAATATTGTATCGTAGTGACGAATATCAAATCTCATGGCTTATATAAACAAAAACACTTTAACTTTACAGACATTCCTCTCCTGACAATAAGAATAATAAAGGACACTACAATACTTTCGATAATTTAATAAAAAATGCTGTGAAATAACCAGTCAAAAAATGTTTTCGACCGCGCCAACGCTACAAGCACAAGTGGAATGACTAGAAAAGTAGGAAAATTTTCGAGCCTGTCAATCCAGAAAGCAATGTTGAAAGATTTTATTACTATTTTATCGACTTTTATTACTATTTTTTAAAATGAAAATTAAGAACAAATAGTTGTAGTGATTTTAAATTAAATCAAGAATTTTGATTTAGCTCTGGGGGGGGGGCTGCTGCCCGATAGCCCCTCCCCTGGATTCGCCACTGTTGTGAATACCGAGGAATACCGGATGAACAATATTTCTTATATAAAAATCCAGCGAAATCTGTGACGATCACGTGGTTTGGTTTGGCTACGTGCCAAAGAGATTTAGAACAGAAAGAGATGAAATTATCTATTTCATTTATTTTTTATTTTCATCAATCATCTGTTTAATTTCTTTTTTATTTTCATAATAATCTCTCTAAAAGTAAAGTTATTCAATTCCTACTATTAGTTCACACTCTCCCTATATATATATATATATATATCTTGTTCAAATTTTGCAATCAATTTTAAACTAACTTCCCGATGAGCTGGAGACTTGCAATTTTAAACATAGCTCAGAACTAGATGACAATGCAATATTAATTCGCTTTCTTGTCTGTCTGTTTGTCTGTCATTTCATATTTTGCATGACGCATGCGCAGTACGTTTTTCATTATATCTCGAAAACTATTAGCATTACAGACTTGGTTCTTGGGTATATGGATGGTGTTGTAATGTTTAGTTAAATCACTAAAGGTCAATTAGAATATTTATTTGTTAAATTCTAAAAAGGTGTGGAAATTAAATTGTATTATTGCAAAGTTTAGTTAAATCACTAAAAGTCAGGATATTTGTTGTAAAGTTTAGTTAAATCACTAAAAGTCAATTAGAATATTTATTTTGTTAAATTCTAAAAAGGTGTGAAAATTAAACTGTATTATTGTAAAGTTTAGTTAAATCACAAAAAATTCAACTGAAATATTTAATTGTTAAATTCTAAAAACAAGGGTTGGCATTTAATAAAATTATGTAAAGATTAATTAGAATATTTTATTTATAAAATTCAAAGTGACTGTTGGAATTCTAGAAGGACTGAAATTTAATTAACTACACAGCCATGTATAATCTGATGAATTAATTAACTATTACTTATTTTTATTTTATTCTTTAAGTCGATTATTGTATTCCTTGGATAATTACAGCATTGATAAGGGTCTGATACACAGCCTTGGTGTTATGTAAATTAATTGATTATTCTTTTTATATTTTATTCAATTATTCTTCTCACATTTTATTTTCATCCTTCAAAAATCGTTTATCTTATTCTTTTGGTAATCAACTAAATAAATGAAGAATTAAGAAATTATTATTAAGGAATATTTTAATTTCGTGTAAGTAAAAATCTGAGTTTGAGCAAGAGTTCATTGAACCGTTACAGGAAAAATAGACGTTCCTGCCATGGGCATTCACCGCCCGCGAAGAGAAGCCTGAGAATTCTCAATTCGTTACTTTCTTGTAAACAAAAGACCTAAGCAAAAATGTTCCCTCTCCACTTTTAAAAACAGCCGTGGGTGTTCCTTTTCCTTTTGAGGTAAAAAACCGCCGCTGAGAAAAATTCAGTATTGGGATCCGTTCTGCATAGCCCTGGCAGAATTATTGTTTTTTTCCACCCAAAATTGCGGTTCAGAGATCCCTTTCTAAAAATTATGACGCGAGGGAGCGCATTTTATTTCTTCACCTTTGACCTGAGTGCTTTTCGCACGGGGTTTTCTGCTCAATTTCTGTCAACACATTCTTAATCCTTTTGTCGTTAGAGAAAGTCGGAATCTCGTGTACCACGTGGGGTACTGCTGCTCGGGGGCGTGAATTAATCTAAGGGGTTGCATGATTTTGAAAACTTTTAACCAATGATGACTTAATAAGTTGGCTACCTTGGCGTAAAAGCCATCGCCAAGAGAAATTTAAAAAGGGGTGTTTGGGGGTTTTTTTGGAGAGAGACAGACACAGATTCTCGCAGAGACTCACTCTCGATTTTTTTTCTTTGACTGAAAATAGGAAATGGGCTAACGCGCGGCGGAGGAGAGGCTGAACCGATCCGATCTGACCGAACCGAGTCTGACCCTTGGTGTGCATAGCGCTTATCATGAAGGGCAGTGCGGAGAAAATCTGCCGCTAGCGGATTTAAAAGTTATTTTTGTTGTTGTGTGTGATCTGCGTTTGGGCAGAACAAGCGGCCCAAATTTTTCCAACTGAAGATTTTTGAGAAGGAAAGGATGGTCGTCTCCATTTCATGCACGAGAACCAGTAAATGCCGGAATTGTGTGTCCCAGGCCATAACTCCAGTGAAAATACTTGCAAAACCGCAAGCAAAATCTGTTTCCAGTTACACCTCCGAAGTATGTTTGCAAATCAACGAGAACAATATGAACTGTTCGCCAGTGTCTGATAACTAAGATTCTAGGAGGCTAATGAAATTGAAATACAAAGGAAGAGAAATCCCATGCAGAACTGAATTAACTCCCTTTTGCTGACGCAAATCTGCTTCCAGTAACACCTCCGAAGTCTGTTTGCAAATCAACGAGAACAATATGAACTGTTCGCCGGTGTCTGATAAATAAAGATTCTAGGAGACTAATGAAATTCAAAATTGAAACACAAAGGAAGAGAAATCCCATGCAGAACTGAATTAACTCCCTTTTGCTGACGGCTGGTGCCCAAACAGGAATGATTCTTCCAGCTGCCATCCTAAAATTAAGATAAGTGCATTCCTTAACCCTCATTTTATATTTTGAGGAACTAAATTAAATTTAATAAGCTGATAAAATGTAATGTGTTAATTTTAAAACATCAAATAATTTAATTCATGGGAAATGTAACGTGTAATTTTAAACATCAAATAATTCAATTTGTAACAATTGTAAGTTATAATCTTAGACATCTAAATTGGTAATTTCAAGAAGAAAATAGAAATTTAGGATATTCAAGAATTGTGATGATGATGAAAATAATAAATTTAAAATAAATTATCATGCTAGAATGTTTAATAATGTAATGTGAATTAAAGGGTTTATAGAATACTGAAATCATTATGCTTCATGCATTTATTTTTTTTATATTATATGATCATTTTGAATGTGTAAGCAAATCCATAGTTATTTCATCAATTTCGAATATAGAATATCTAAGTTATTTATAGAAATGTTTTTTTATATGATTTAACTTCAGTAAAATGAGTATGAATCAATGTATGTTGTCTAAAAGTAGTGTTAGCATCTATTTCATATGAATATGACTCCTGTTATGATGAGAAGTTATGTGTGTTTGATTTGAGGGGACTTGGCACCCCCAAATTTTTTTTCTACAATTTTGATCAAACTTATTCAATTTTGTAGTAGATAGATGTAAACTCTGCAGAAACTGAAATTTCCAAAATATTTTTCATTTTGAAAAATTACAAATTTTAAAATTTTAAATTTTTAAAAAAAATTAACCCTTTTTTGAAATGCTTCTTCTCATACAATTTTTAATATTTTTTCTCAAAATTTTTTTTAAAGAGACATCTCAATGTACTTAACAGAAACAGGGATCGGATTTTTGATATCTACATTAGTTTTAGAGAAAAAAAATTTTGTTCAAAATTTTGTGAAAATTTTTGGAAAATACCAGAATTTTTCACTTTGTATATTTTTAAAAAAATTTCTAATCAAAATTTTTACAAATCCATCCCTAATTCTATTAAGCATGCATTTGTGAGTGAACAGAAAACATTTCAAGTAATTAGATTAAAAAGAGATCGACTTTTTTCATTTTGTAGCAGACACAATTTTGGAAAAAAGCAAACTGAGAAAAACAGCTTTAAAGTTTTAAAAACAATAAAATTGTAATAAAAACAACTTATATCAAGCTGGTGTTTTTCAGAGCAATAATCTGACATTTGAGAGTCCTAAGTTATCAATTTTATTAATATTTATTATTACTATAATTATTAATTAGCATCTTCATTTATAGGGATAATTAGAAATTTTTTTTAAAAAATGCGAAAATTTTCACTTTTTTCAAATTTTTTAGTCAAAATATTTAATAAATGATCTACAGTGCTATTTCTCAAATATCCATTATAACAGAGAAAAAATTTAAAACCATTTTATTGAAATTTTATTGACAGTGAGAAATTCAAACAAAATGGAAAGCGAAAGCAGTGATGATGATGACGATATGCTTCATAAATAATAAAGAAGCGAAAGCAGTAAAACATTAAACAAACAAAGATTAAACGGCTACTGTTTGAAACAACTATCTTATGGAAAATTAAAACTAAATTATGAGAAAAATTAGGTGGCTTTGCACCTTACACATGAAATATGCATGATTTAAACATTGGAAGTGGGCGTGGCACGTGATGAAATGTTAGACAAAATAACTTCATATCTCACTAAATATTTGTCTGATTGTTTTGAAACTTTCAGATTATTAAGTCAAAGGTTCGAGGATCATTTTCCACTCAAAATTTGTGAAAATCGATATTTTCATTGATTTTCCGGAATTCTTAGGGTGCCAAGTCCCCTTAATTAAATATAATTGACTGAATAAAACCTTAACATTTTATGGGGAGAATTATCATAAGAAATTTTAAGCATCAACAAAAATTTAAATTAGAGATGGCCACTCATATAATCCTAAAAATGATAAGTTTAATATTTTAAAAATTTGAATAGGCTGTAGGGTAGAATTTGGAATCATTAATGAACAAGTGATTAAAAATCTGTTTGAGAAAGGGTCGATCCTAGTACTGATTACTTATTTTAAAAAATTGTTATGGATGTCAAGCTTTGAAAATTCTTGTATGTGTGTCGATATTATATGTGTATGTTTATGTGCAAAAAGGTAACTTAATAAATTAATTAGGTTTAAAATTTGGCTTTGTTTTTCTTATCAAATACTTAAGCACTGTGTAAGATTGTGAATCTGGGTATTGCATGTTTAATTATTTTAACTATAACACAACTAGATTAATAAATTTTGCTCATATCATAAATCTAAGATAATTTGATCTGATAGCCTTCAGAGATAAAATATCAGAGTGAAACATTATGATTAATTGCCTGGTGCTATCTGTCAGTATTAAAATTTTACTCGTTGATGAAATTAAGTTTGAGATTTACTCAGCTTATGAGTTAATAGTTGAATTTTAATGTTGGAGTATTGTAGAAGCTCTATCTATAGATAGTAGATAAAGATATGTTCATAGTTTATGTAAGTTAGTACTCTGTTATCTTGTTTTGAATGAGTAAATGATTAAAAAATCAGGTTTAAATGTGAGATCAGTCAGAAATAAGATATGCATCAGGTGTAAGGTATATTTAATATCTTAGTGAAGTGATTTGTTTTAAATGAAAATTCTAATATAATGTTAATAGTTAAGAGCATTTGCATATTAGAGCAAAAACATAAACAAACTAGTAAATACACTAAAAAGAAATCACGACAATGGCCCATGGGATCATCGAAGCACCCCATATTTTATCCATATCTTTGCGCATGCGCAGTACGTTTTTCATTATATCTCTAAAACTATTAACATTACAGACTTGGTTCTTGAGCATATGGATGGCCCAAGGGATCATCGAAGCACCTCCATATTTCAGCCATATCTTTGCGCATGCGCAGTACATTTTTCATTATATCTCGAATCACCTAAGTAGGAATTGACTTTTAATTTTTTTTTATATTACTTGTTTTTTATTTATGTTGATTCACCCACGCGGTAAAAAAACACCTCCAACTGATCCGAGAAGCGGATCAGTTGGAGGTGTTTTTAGGTAGATTCCTTATAGGAAGTCTACCTATTGCAATGGTTACCACCTCTTTTCGTATTATTCCCATTCCCCCCATAGCTGTTTAAGAAGTCTTTCTGGGAATCTCCCCTCTTGTGGTATGCGTTCTCGAATGATAACGTCGCTTTTGCCCAGATAGCACGCACACTTGCAGCAAGTGTGATTTTTCTTGAAATTAGCTTGTCACGACAAACTTGATGCAGCAACTTTGCAGCCAGGGCCGGCCCAAACAAAAGCGGTTCAAAGTTCATTTGCGGGGCCTTGCAACAAAATTCATATAACAAAATAAGAATTTATTGCATTTTGGTAATTATTAAATTGCTCAGATTGGAAAAGGACGTAATTAATAAATGATAATTTAATTAATAATTTATGCATAAGGAATATGGGAAAGATAATTTTAAAAATAATTTTTGATAATTAAAATAATTTTTAAATTTAATATAACCAACATACAAACTTTATTGCTAAAATAGTTAAAAACATTATCCTACCCGAAATCAATAACGAATTTAATTTAATAATAGTTATTAATTAGTCAAAAATAATTATGAAAAGACAAAAATTTAACCCTCCAGAAGTCGCGCGTATGTACGAGGTACTTGTATCGTGCATCGTATTATATATTTATATCGTGTTATTTTACAAAAATGAATGCAACTTTTATTTATGTCATCTGTATTTATTAGTCTAGTAGTAAATAAAGATTATATAAATAAAAATTTCACTTAAATTTATAAAAGAACGATATAAGCAAGTAATACCGATGCACAAAATAAGTATCTCCTACAATAGGCCTGCTGGAAGGTTAAATAATCCAAATATTCAATACTTAGTATAGTAGTGTTATATTAGACAAATAATAGTTCGAATTATATTGGATTTCGATTAAACATGCACTTTCCTAGCTTTCATGGATGAAAATTCATCAATTTCTCCATCGAATTAATTTTATCAGAAGTGTATTTTTCGATGCTAAGAATGCACGATCACTCAGGCCATCTCCCACGGTTGCTGGAAAAAATGACAATATTAATATCAGTTTACTGAATGAGCGTTTACAGCTAGCAACCGATACTGAAATTGTTAAAAGTGTCAACTGTCAAAAGTGCATTTCTCAGATTTGGGAAAACATCCTCACCGTAAGATAGTACACATTTTAAAACCTCCATAGCAATTTTTGAACAAAAGAAATGCTAAATATTTTTACACTTTTTGATTCAAGTATGAAAGTACACAATTTTTAGTGTGGTTCCATTATTATAGAACGAGGACAGAAACGTACTGAATATTCAATAATAAATGTGAATTACTGTAAATATATTTCAGAGAGATAGAAAAGTATAAACTCAGATAAACTTAGAAGTAATTTTAAATAATGCAGATGTTGCTCAGTCATTGGAACTGAAGAGGATTCGATTATTTGATGCAAGCGCAAATTAAATAATTTGACATTCACATTTTGAAACAGCTATTTGAATCTGATAATTGAATTCAAGCATTACTTTTTTAAACAAAAAAAATTCTTCAATTATTTTTTGCGAACACATGTTGTAGAATTGTGTGCTGTTTTCCTGCTTTTGTGAGGAAATATTAAAAACTGTTCAGTTTGAAAACTTTCAGTGCTAAAATTAGAATTATAAAATGAGAATATAGGTTCAATTAGAGTTTCAAAACATGAAAGTTCTAGAAACTTTAAATAATTTTTAACTATGCAGTCAATTGAGAGAGAAAGTTCCTCCCACCCTTTCAATTTTTCTGTCGATTTACGATTACAGTATTGAAATAAAATTTCATACCGTATGAATGAGATTTTCTTTTAACTTAGATTATCAAATGAATTCTTAAAAGTTGAGCTCGTTATTTCTTCATATTTAATAACAAATAGACAAAAAAGATAAAACTAAAAAAGAGAATCACCTGATCACAAACTTATCTACAATTATTCACAACCTACTAATAGTTTCGGTTTTTGGATATTTAAATTGAATTAGTCTTCAAAATGCTTCATATGTTTTAAAACTTATCCAAATGATTTTGATGTGTTCTTTGTCAAAATAATAAAAAGATTTCAAATAAGTAACATTTTATAATGAAAACTGCACAATGTAAAAGAGTAGAAAACACCAATCGTCGTTTGTTAATAAAAAAATCTTTTAACTGAAATGTATTCAATAATAACAAATAGCAAAAATATTGTACTGCAAAAACAAAGGGGAAACTACATTGTTTTTTAAAATGATAACCTATTATAATATTAAAATTTTCTTTTTGAAAATATAAAAAGAAATGTTGTTTAAAGAATAACCAATAAAAAAAGAGATAAAAAATAGCATACCTGAAATTTGTCTGCAAGAACAAAAGCAGAATATTTTATTTTCCTGTATTCACTGTATTCTAAATGCGAACGAACTATTCAACTGAAAATTAAGCTTCCGAGAAAATTCATTGTGTTGTCCGTAGTGTTTCACACAGTCCAAATAATATTCCAGATTCAATATTTCAGATTCACTGCTACTGGTTAAACTCTGAGGGATAGATGTAACAGACTACCTTTCAACAAGTACCTACGATGAATCTATGGATTCTGGAAAACCACATGTAAAAAGAAAAGAGAGAAACCCCTGTGATATGTGCCTCATCATCACTTAGCTGTCCTACTGGGCACAAGAAAATACATGTGCTTAACACAGAGCTAGATAAGGAGAAGATAAGGAGGGGCACCACAAAGTGTGTGGCCTTGATGGATTGATAGTGGGATGGGTAGATTTAACAGAATACCTTTTAGCAAGTACCTACGATGAATTAATAGATTCTGGAAAACCACACTTTTTACAAGAAAAACGAGAAACCTTTTTGACATATGTGATTGATTCATCATCGTTTAGCAATCCTGCTGGACAGAATGGGAATAGATGTGGGTCCCCACAGAAGTCCCTGAAGCGGAATGTATTGAATGTTATCAACTGAAACCGACTTAAGCCATTTCCGAAAAACGCTAGAATGTATAACTCGCAGTCTCCTATTTATGCAATGTTTTACATGTATGGTCGGATAAAAACAAACAAATCGCAAAAAAGCATTTTCATTTCGTAAAATCCGTCAGCACCGCGGGACCTTTCAGAAGTGCGGGGACTTGTGCGGTCGCACCGTTCGCACCCCCTCCGGCCGGTCCTGTTTGCAGCAAACTTCCTGCAAAGTAACAAAGCATAATCGACCAACCCACTTTCAAAACAAGTTTGCTGTGAAGTTGTTATGACAAACTTCATACCACAATTGCAAAACAAGTTTGCTGCAATGTTGATACATCACACTTACACACCACGACAGGACACAGTTGTATATATCTGATTTTGATCTTTGTCTCTGTTTTAAAAAACATCCGATTTTAATAGCATCTCCTAGACCGTCCTTCTTTTCATTAAGTCAATAAATAAATTATAATTTGTAAAAAACGAACTAGATGTATAAAAAAAATTTGAAAAATTCTCCATCTTTTTACTAAATATAGAACTCGTACTTTAAAGAAAACATATAACCTTTTTCTTAATGTTGAAATTTTAACGTTCATAAACAAAATTATACCTAAAAAACAGTCAATGTTTGTTGAAAAACAATACTTTTATTTTGTCCCATTTTAAAAGAAATTACTTTTGAATCCTAATATCATAATTTATTCTACTAGCAAAACGTAGTTATTAGCGAAAATCGTTCTCTCTTTGACTTCAAATCATATTCTCAACTCAAAATTTAAAAAATTAATGAAATCAAGAAAACAGTTTAAAATAAAACGTGCAGGTGAGCGATCTATTAACGCAATCTATATTCTCCTCTCAAAGTCCAGTTGGCTGAGTGGCTAAAGCGACTGGCTATGACGTGGGTTGTCTGGGGTTCGAATCTGAGGTTTTTCTGCGTACTCTGCTTATGCTATAGTTTACAATGAGTTTGAGACGGCAAATTTGTGACAAGTTTGACGCGTGGTGACTAACTCGTTTGCGCTAACTTAAACTTATTAACTCTTGCCGTGTCAAACTTTCTGCAAGCTTGCAGATTTGCAGAGAAAGATTGGTACAACTTTGCTGCAAACTAAAATTGCTATCTCAGTGTAATTCGAAGCATCGTCGGGAACTCAAAGGAGAAAGTATTCGTTTTTCTCTTTGATTGACAGAATCGCTGTAATTGTTTGAAAAAAGAATAGTCGCGGTACCACAGTAGCACAGAAATATCATATAATATTTGCACAATGTTATATAATATTGTGAACACCGAGGAACATCGACTACTGTAACAAAGTATTGTATTGTATGTATCAATATTTCCGAGATACTAAATTTTCACAAATAATATAAAAACAATGCTTTTTATAAAAAATCTTCATTTTAACGCAGGTTATCATTCGATTGGAGGTTTTATTTCAAAACCTCCACTGGAACAATTATTCTTTAAGATGCTGAATATTATATCATACTGTACAATACAATGCATACAATATTTAATTTCTATATTCATCAGTGTTATTCAATATTTTAAGGTGAAGTTATTCTCACAGTCGACAGATGACAGCCCAATGATACCGTAACAGTATATTAATCAACATTGAATAATATGTCCGAAAAAATATTTTACAAAATGTTCATTTGAATAATAATGTTTACACAGTCTTTTTGTTTTACTGTGTATAAAAGGCGAGCCGGATTCAGCTAAGGAAATTAACCATAAAACAGCTCTCACATATGGATTATCTATTGTTCTGTGAAAAAAAATTTGAGCGTTATTCTCATCGTAAAAATATGCACGTGATTTATTGTTGCGAATCTTGTATTTGATTTTCAATCAATACTGTTATTATAAATGTTAAAGACGTCTCGTAATACATTGAAAGAGGAATAAATAAATTTCAAAATTATTTGAAAAATTTTCAACATATTATTAAAATTACTTTAAAACCTTATTGCCTTAATTTATTAAATTAGCAAACTTAGATATAAGAGCTAAAATTGCTTCCTGTTTGACTTCTAATTTCATTTTGAACTCGAAATTGTAAAAGATAATTTAATTAAGAAGACTATTCGTATGAATTGTTAATGTGTATAAAATTTCGTAGATCTAAACTCTGTAACTAAATTTTATTATCATCATTTACGCTCATTGATGTAAGTCTAGCTGGTCCCGCAGTAAGGTGCCTGGTTGGTATGCAGAAAGTCCAGGGTTCGAAGCCCGCTGTAAGCAGAGGTGTTCAAAAATTCGCAAATTCTTACCCATATAAGTTCAGCACATTGGAATTAAGTGATTAATATTTTTTCATGCTTCTAAAATGTATTTTTAAAAATATTTACTATATTTTTATATAATGCAATATTATATAATATTATTCAGCATATTTAATATGGTATAATATTATAGAGTATTATATGACATTATCCAATATTATGAAAAAACATTCTACAGTAGTGAAAAGTCTTACATTTTACACTGTTTCAATATTGGGAAAAATATTACTTTTTCGAATTTTATGATATTAGACAATATTGTGTGCTACCTGTGTACAGATCCCATACTGTGATCGCACCGAAAACTGCGACTGTGACGTCAAAGGATGATTTCTGTGATTGCTTACTATTGATTGTGTGTACTATTGATTTCTACAAAAATCCAAAAGAATTTTTGCGGGCCCCATTTGTTAACAGTATAAATAACTAAACATTAACGGGTCTATTCCGGTACCCCCGGTTGGGGTGGGAGACGTCACTTTTCCCGCTCGTAACGTACGGAAAAAGTGATGTCTCCCCCCCCAACCGGGGGTACCAGAATAGACCCCTTAAACTTAACATTAATCGAACAAAACAATAATAGAAAGTATGTATATTAAAATGAAATAACAATTTCTTTTATTTAAATTTTTAGAATACTTTACTTATACTTAATAAGACTTTTTGAAAATTAAAAGTGTGATTGAAATAACAGTTATTTGGAATAGATATTACAAAATAGCAATACCAAAAATATTTGTCACTCAAAAAATCGTGGATTATACATCCCTGAAAAGATGGGACAATGGGGTATATTCTGGTACCATCGGTTGGGTTGGGAGTTGGGTTGGGTTCCGTTGTTAACGTGCGAAACCCAACTCAACTCTCGACCCAACCGGGGGTACCAGAATAGACCCCATAGTCATTATCCCGAGTGTTTACATTAGGACAATAAAGGGACGATTAGGACAAAGAGAGACAATACAACTAATGGCCTAACGTAAATGCTACTTTGGGGGTCTATTCTGGTACCCCCGGTTGGGTTGGGTTCCGCTGTTAACGTGTGGAATCCAACCCAACCGGGGGTACCAGAGTAGACCCCTTGGTTGTTTTAATAGCTGACCTCGAACCTTTTCTGTAAAATCTTTTTCCTAGAGAAAATCTGCAGACGATAGTGGTTTGTAAAATTTCTAGCTGAAAAGATTTTGCATATTGATTTTTTGGTTATAATTCGAAAACAAACTCTACATTTTTTCCTCCTATTGAAATCTGTATAATTTTTTAGAAAATCCACTACACCCTACGCTTACACCGCGAAGCTGTTCATCTTTAACCCAAGGAATTGTGCCACCTTTTGATAGAGAGCGTAGTTTCGGTTTTTAATTCGTTGAAGTAGCTGTGAAATGTT
>BGPR01036759.1:0-15405 GCA_013235015.1 Araneus ventricosus
ATAATTTTCGTGTCGTAAGTAATTCAGAAGTTATTGGCGAAAAATGTGTAAAAATAGCTTAATTTACGCTATTTAATTAAATAAGTAAAAATCTAATTCGAATTTTAAAATAATTTTACGGCGATAGATCCCTCTTGTACTAATCTATCACTGTGCCAAATTTGATCGCCGTAAGTCCAATGGTGTGGGCGCGCATAAAGAACCAAAAACGAACACAGAGACATTGTTTCCACTGCCGTTATATTATGCACTTCCTGTTTTATTTTATTTCATCATGTTTTATCGTTCGGCAACTAGTTTTGTTTAGTTTAATGTTTGAAATGAAATACCAACTACCAACCATTTTTTTTTTTTTTTTTTGCTATTCTTTTGAACCTAAATATTCCGTTTCCTGTAAATAATTATGCTTTTGTTTGTATAGAGTCTATGTTGTGCGTCTGAATAAAAGGATTTGAATCCACGATTACGTTTATGTTTACGACACTTGGCGTCCGTAAGACACGACTTGCTTACTCTGACGATTCAATGGAGTTTGGTAAAGAAGGTACGAAATTAATTTAAACGATATTAGTTGCTTTCCTTACGTATTTGATGATATGGAAGCATTTAAATTAAAACGCAGAACTTTGCGCATAACATTTACGAATACTGCGAAAGCTATTGATGAGGAAATTACGAAATCACAAGTAGATATTAAGCTTCGTGAACTGAGTTCTCAACTGACTGATAAATTTCAACGCTTAGAAACAACACAAGAATCTATTTTTGAACTGTTGCTTAATGAAAACCAAGAAAATGAGTATTCTAAAGATTTTAATAAGGCCGAAATTTGTAGGGAACGGTATTTATCTTTGAAATCGAAAATTGAAAACTTCGAAAATAATTCTGAGTCCCAATCGGTCAAATCATCTTGTGACCGAAAGTATAGCTTACCTAAGCTAGAATTGAAGAAATTTAATGGCGATATTAAATCTTTCTTGGGATTATGGAGTCAGTTTTCTAGAATTCATGAAGATGGAGAGATGCTATCTGAAGACAAATTCCAGTATTTGATTCAGGCAATTACTTCTGGAACTCGAGCTGCCAGTCCCATAGAAAGTTTTCCACCTACGGCTCAAAATTATCCTAAAGCGATTGAGTTACTCAAGGAAACATTTGGCAGAGGAAATTTGCTGGTACAAGTCTACGTGAGGGAATTAATTAAGATGGTAATGAAAAATGCTATCAGTGAACGAAAATGTGCGGATTTAACAACTTTGTGCGATCAACTAGAGTCACATCTACGAGCATTAGATACATTGGGTAGGTCTAAAGAAAAGTTTGCTGACTTCTTATCACCTCTGGTGGAATCTTGCCTTCCTGAAGATGTTTTGAGAGCTTGGGAGAGGCATAGAACATCCAGCATTTTAAATAATGACGCCGAGCTTCCTGTAAACAGTCAAATATCTCTAGAAAATCTTATGGCCTTTTTGAGGCAGGAAGTTAATGGCGAAGAAATGATAAGTTTGGCGCGATCTGGATTTGGGTGCCAAGGAAAAAGTTAAAAGAGAAGTATTTGATTCCGAGAGGACTGATATTCCTTCTGCTTCTACTCTTATATCTGCTACACAAGGAAGAATTAAATGTGTTTTTGTAGTAATTTTCACCCTAGCCAAGATTGTGGTAAAGCTGCAACGATGACTAGAGAGAAAAAGAAGACAGCTGTCTTACGGAAAGGACTTTGTCTAGTTTGCCTCAAAACCGGGCACATGGCCAAAAAATTGCCACAGGTACGGTGTGTTATTTGTTTAAAGAGACATTGCGCAATTTTATGAACCGAATTGCTTAACACTTGTAAGAATGTCTCTCCTAAGCAGGATAAGAAGGAAGAGAATACGTCCACACTCTTTACGATTGCATCCTCTCCAAAAACGGTTTATTTCAAAACACTTGTTGTACGACTTAAAAATGGAGGACGAAGTCAATATGTACGTGTTTTATTGGATGACGGTTCTCATCGTTCTTACATAGAAGAGGACTTAGACTTTTACCTTCAGAGAAGGAAACACTATCTCAAGGATTGTTTGGAGGGAATCAAACTCCTGAAGCTGAACATTATCGTTATACTATCAACGTTGAGAGAATCGATGGAAGGTTTTCATGCCAGTGTCAATGCTAGATCAGCCAAAAATCTGCAGAACACTTCCAAGAGTCCGTAACAAGCATTTGCTGGCTGAACTTGAAAACCATGGTATTGTCTTAACTGATATTGGAGAAGAAACTCCTCCCATAAGATTGCTACTTGGGGCTGATGTACTTGGAAGAATTCTATCAGGGACGATACAGTTTTACGTAGAAAATAAAATATTGAAGATTCGATCAAGGCTAATTCTGGGACAAGATCCAGAAGACTTTGTAAGACCCACCGTTCTGCCAGATCATCCAATTATCAGAAGACTCATAGCTTATGCTCATAAGACACTTCACCATGCTGGCGTAGAAACTACCCTGTCTCATCTACGTGAACGATTTGGATTCCTCGGGTCCGAAGGTTTGTTAAAGAGGTTTTGCAAAAATGTGTGACATGTAGGAGGTATACATCAAAGCCTGTAGTGCCAGTTGTTCCTGTCAACAGAATCAATCGTGTGGCTGCTTTTGAAGTGACTGGAGCTGATCTAGCAGGTCCTATCTACTTGAAAGGAGGTGAGAAAGCATGGATCGAGATTTTTACGTGTGCAGTTTACCGCGCTCTTCACTTAGAATTAGTGACCTCTCTATCTACCGAAGCCTTTATGCAAGCTATGCGGCGTATTTTTGCTAGAAGACGGCGTAGTTCTATTATGTACACGGATAACGGAACTAATTTTTGGGGAACGTCAAGAACTCTCAGCAATCTCAACTTGCAAGAAATTATAGCTGAATGTGCTATTCAAAATATCAAATGGCATTTCAATCCCCCAGCAGCGCCATGGTGTGGAGGTTGGTGGGAAAGAATGATCTGCATCATTAAACAACTTTTAAGGAACGTCTTGGGACGTGCTTGTGTGACGTACGAGGAAATGGTGACTTTGCTATGCGAATGTGAAAGCGTAGTCAATGAATGTCCACTTACATACCTTTATGATGATCCAAATGAGTTGAGGGCTATCAAACCTCCAGACTTCACACAAGACATAAAAGGAAATGAAACTGTTGACTTGGACATTGTAGACGCTAAATATCTACGTAAACGAATTCGTTACCTACAGAACCTACGTTGTCAATTACGCCAACGATTCCAAAAGGAATATTTGGCAGAACTTATACGAAATCCAAAGTTACCTTCGAAAAGACATAACCTGTCACCTGGAGATGTTGTTCTCGTTGATTCAGACAACACGAAACGTTTAAACTGGCCTTTGGGACGTGTCATTGAGCTGTTTCAAGGCAAAGATAACATCGAACGAGTAGCCAAATTACGTGTGGCCAATTGGGGAAATCATTCGCCCAATTCAACGAATCTACCCCTTAGAAATGAGCTCAACTGAAATCTCGAAAAGCGTACCGGAAAATATTGAAAGCGTTGCCGACATTACTGATGATGCTAACCGTCTGCACACTGATTCGAACGAGCATTCTTCACAAGTTGATACACATCGCAGACTGTAAAGAAAACACGTTGTGGTCGAAGAATTGTACCTGTGAAACGAATGGACTTATAGACTGTACTAATGACTTTAATTTTCGATGTCTTTAGAATGACATTTTCTTTTTGTAATTCACGTTATTTTTAGTGACATTTTGTATTGCTTGAGAGCAAGTTTGTCGCAATAGAAAAGGTGGGAGTATGTTGCCACTGCCGTTATATTATGCACTTCTTGTTTTATTTTATTTCATCATGTTTTATCGTTTGGCAACTAGATTTTGTTTAGTTTAATGTTTAAAATGGAATACCAACTACGAACCATTTTTTTTGCTATGCTTTTGAACCTAAATATTCCGTTTTCTGTAAATAATTATGCTTTTGTTTGTATATAGTCTATGTTGTGCGTCTGAATAAAAGGATTTGAATCCACGATTACGTTTACAACAGTCATACTTTCCTCTTTTATATATATAGATAATATATGCGTTCGGTTCAGATTTTGTGATCCATATTTACTTGGATACCAGTACTGCCTTGATATCCAAGGTTTCTTAAATATTTAATAAAAAACTCACAATATAATATTTGGATTTCCTCAGGAGTGGCGTTAGAGTCTGTTCGACAGGGGGCACGACTTGCTGTACTAGGCCCCAGTAGCATAACAATATTGCAAAATATTTTGGGCAATATTGTGAATACTGAGGAATACCGAATGCTGTATCTAAATTTTTAAAAGATTTATAAAGGTAAAATTTTGGCACAAAAATATTAGTTTTAGCTTAATAAATTCAATGGAACAATTTTTCAATAAAAAGCTGAATATTGCATAGTACTGTGTAAACAATATTGCAAATTCTATATTCCCACAACGTTGATCAATGTAGTGGCGACAATATTGAAAATTCTACGTTTAACAACGTTGATCAATGTAGTGACGACGATATTGTAAATATTGCATTTAACAATATAACACACCTTTTTATTATTCCGGGTTTTTTTTACCTGAAGTGACTGACCTGGATACATTTATATATATCTGGTTTTGATTCTTTCTCTCTGTTTTTTTAAAAATATTTTTAATAAAATCTCCTAAGCCGCTCTTGTTCTTATTAATTCAATAAATCAATGATAATTTGAAAAAAACTAACTAGGTATTTTTATAAAAAATATTACTTTTGAAATATTCTCCATCCCAACTTTTAATAAATATGAAACTCTCACTTTATTGAAAACTATATATGCAACTTTTTCTTAATATTGAAAGTTTAACGTTCGTAAACAAAATTAAATCCTAAAAACAGTCAATGTTTGTTGAAAAATAATAACTTTCTTTGTGTCCCATATTTTAAAAAGTAATTAGTTTTGAACCCTAAAATCATAATTTATTCCACTAGCAAAACATAGTTGCTAGCGAAAATCGTACCGGAACGGCGTTCCTGCACTGCTTTCTTTTCAAAATAAATAAATAAAAAAAATTGTGAAAACGTCCTTAAAACAGGGTGGTTGTTATCTCCAAGGTTAGAGCGTTTCGGAACTGCTTATTTTGCAATTACACCACTGGTAGAGATGCTCAACATTTCGTATAGCTGCGTTACCGCAATTTATCTTCAGCTTTTAATATCTCGGTGGCTAAGTGGACAAGGCAACGGATTAGGTAACCAAACCGTCCGGGGTATTCGGTTTCCGGTTTCGTATGCGTAACAAATGCAGATTACAAAATGGAATATCGGTATGGAAGAAAAACTTTTTTTCAATCTCTAATCAGTAATTAGGTTTAATATTAGGAATATTTATAATTTTGAGGAAATAATTAGTACATTAATGAAACTATGTTGAACTATATTGTATCATATTGCTCACTCTTTATCAATATTGAAACCAATATTGAGCAATATGGGAAAAGTCTTACATTTTACGCTGTTTCAATATTGTAACACAATATTATGTAACATTGATTTTTAGAATTTTACAATATTGAACAATATAGTGTGCGGGGGAGGAGTGTAATGAAATTGGTATCAGATCTTTTGCCAGATTATTATTTATCTACCATTTGATACCCCGTTGCGTGAACGGGGTACAAAAAGTTACCCTAATGGGGGGCCTTGCCCCCGGTCCCCCCACTGGCGCCACCCCTGGCTCTGCCCCAGTCCCAAGTAGCACACTATATTGCTCAATATTATAAAATTGGAAAAATCAATATTGTACAATATTGATTTACAATATTGTGACAAAGTAAAGTGTAAGATTTTTCCCATATTTCTCAATATTGGGTTACAATATTGTACAACGTAGTTCCCAATATTGTACAACGTAGTTTCCCGATATTGTGCAACTTAGTTTTCCGATATTATACAACGTAGTTCTCAATATTGTACAACGTAGTTTCCCGATATTGTGCAACTTAGTTTTCCGATATTATACAACGTAGTTCCCAATATTGTACAACGTAGTTCAAAATAAGCCATGCCGGTACGCTCTAACCTGGGTGAACAGAAATTACGCTGTTTTAAGGACGTATTCATATTTTTTTTTGTTATTTATTTCTCTTTAAAAAAGTAGTGCCGGAACGGTGTTCAGCCTCCACTACACCCCTGATGTGCCCCCCCAGTCGGGGCAAATTTTTGTACCCCATTTCACACAACGGGCTAGGGATGTGGCTTAAATTTTAGGGGGGCATTATTACGCCCCCCCCCCTTTCCCACCGCCCACCGCCCCCCCCCCCCTCTTCGGGCGGACTCTAATGCCACTTCTGGCCTCAAGCTTATACGATTTTGCATCGACCAGCATATTTTTGTTAAAATTTTTTTCTATTATTAATTGAAGAAATGAAATCATTGATCTATATCTAGTCATCCCATTTAGATCCTTTGTATCGGTTCGGATCCGATAGTTTTTATTCAAATTGCCCGACCATTAGGGCAACGGTTTCTTTCAAAGAAATTTCGAAGTCATTCCTTCCTTCAAACGCAAAACAACGCAGATCAAACTTCGGATGTGGAACCGGCGAGCGATGTGTGTATATTGTATGCGATTTTCCGGATCCGCTTCGAATGATCGGTTCATCCAGCTGTGTCCAATAGCAAAGTTTGTTATGTCTCGTCTTAGATGATTGTCTGATGCACTGCATGGAGCTGAAAATGTAAACAAATCACTCGGATCTAGCATTTACGGTTCTTATATTTTTTTAGTTTTGTCGATATATGCAGTTTAAGGTCATCTGTCTTAAGAGAAATTCTTTTGAAGTGTTCAACCTCACAGATGTTATGTCTAACAAATATAATATCCACATCGGAAGAGCAGGTATTTTAAACTTAATATCCCAACGTGAACAAGGGGTTTTATTAAACCAACTGTATAAAAACAATGTCACCAATGTTAAAGTGAATCAACTGCCGAAATTTTCTGAACGTCCTACCATATACACTGATGCTGATGATGGATTTTATTGGCGTTTTCTCAGAAATGGTTCAAGAGGGGACTTGATTGGAGTGGGCTGGGATTGCAATGGAGCTATCAGAAGAAGGCATAGTTCCGTTTGTGTGTTTCAATTTTTGACGCATAGTACGCTAAGTGAGAAAACGAGGCATAATTTGGTGGGTAAAGATGCTTCCATCGATACACTCCCCTTCATCAATGAAATTTCTAAAAATTACAACATTTTGCCAGACCTGTTAATTACTGACACAGCCGATTTGAGCTTCAGAAATCAAAAACCACTGTTAATTGTTGGAACGTTTAAGAGTGGAGGGAATGCAGCTATTTTGACATCCTACCACTGTGAGTATGTTCATCAGGAATATGAATGGAGAGTTGATGACCATATTTTTTGCTGTGCAAGTGAAATTAATTCTGAGAATTTTGTTCTTGGTTGCACACTTGGTTTCTACACGTCTAAAAATCTCAAACTTAGTAAGAAATATTGTTTAGAAGAAAATGTTATTGCTGTAGAATTTAATGATGATGGCAATTTGCTCTTTATTTCTGGCCATAAGAATGGTATTCAACTTTTTGATATGCGGGAAAATCTTGAGAGATTTCGCAGTAACTCCCCACCATATATCAAAGAACCAGCTCTAAATGATTCATCTTTGATTGCTAACCGAATGAAACTTTTGACCGACCAAGTGACACTTATTGTTTCAGGTAAAACAGGATATATAAGTAAGGTAGGTTAATTATTTAATTCAATTATGTTTAGTGTTGTTAAAAATCAATGATGAATGAGTTATAATCCATTCACTTCATTAAGTCTTCACTCTGTTTTTGATATTAATCACTTTATTTACATATTAAATAAAAACGCAATTTTGATATATATATATATATACACACATTTCGTCTAAAATCATTTAACTGTAAGAATTATGAAAAATTTCATTTAGTGGTATATCTACATTATATTGCCTGTTAGAATGTTGTTTGTTACTTGCCTTATTATAGTCATTTCAGCTGTGAGATTTTTAATGTCAATAATTTTTTGTACAATCATTTGTTCATTTTTCCAAGTAAAAATGCAAGTCTGTATCATTTTGCTTATATTTGTTTAAAAATTTACAATAGTAACTTTCCTTGTGTTTCACATGCTTGCTCACTATTGCTTGATAATAGATATGGATCCCCTGAGAAATTTTAGTATTCTTCAGTTATTGGAATCCCAATTGTTACTAAACTTGAATATTTGAACCATTTTCATTTATTTTTTTTATTATTGTTTATTAACTAATTTATTTTTTGGTGGTAAGATTTGGTAATTTTGTATTTGGGATTCTTCTAATGGAATTATATCAAAATTTTTAAACCTAAATTCTTCATTTAACTGCTTACAGTGGCAAATCCAGGGGGGCTGTAAGGCTATAGCCCCCACCCCAGATCTAAACCAAAATTCTTGATTTTTGAAATCTCTACACCTATTTGTGTCTGGGGGGGGGCTGTAGGGCTATAGCCCCCCACCCACAGAGCTAAACCAAAATTCTTTTTTTTTTTTTTCCGAATTTCTACGCCTATTTGTACTTAATTTCTTTAAAAAAAGAATCATAGCAACATTTAGCATGACAACAATTTTCCTGCATTTGTAGTCATTCCACTCATACTTGTAGCATTAACATGGTCGAAAACATTTTTTGGCTAGTTATTTCATTGTGTTTTTATTAAATTATCGAAAGAATTGTATTGTCTTTTATGATTATTATTGTCAGGTGAGTAAACTTAAAGTGTACTCACTTACATAAGCCATAAGGTACACGACAATACAAAATTTTCATGATCTCAGCCCCACCCCACCCCCAGACCAAAATCCTAGATTCGCCATTGACTGCTTACAATTTTAAAGAATAGTAATTTCATGCTATAAAATGAGTTAATTCCAGTGTATATGTTTCATTTTTGTATATGTTTAATCCTGCAAGCTGCCAATTATTTTTATTGCATAAGTTCCGAGACCTCTTGTATAGATACAGTGTGGTTTTTGATGTAGAATCAAAACTTTGAAATTAAGAACGTTTTACCTATGAAGTTTTAAGAAAATATAATGATAAATAAGAATAAAGCTTTTGAACTCCATTTAAAAAAATCTGGTGTGGCTGCTTGGAAGGTTAAAATTGTATTCCTGAAGATATAGTGGTAGATTCTAGGAATGTAATGAATAATGATTCGGTTCGGCCAAATACCGAATATTCGGTGACTGAATACCTAATTTTTAAAAACATTTCACTTTTGATTCTAAATGAAATATTTTTCAAATTTTAAATGAAAAAAAATTAAGATTAAATCAAATTGATTTTTTATTATTTGTATATTTTAAGAAATGTTAATGCTTTTATGTATATTTGTAATACCATAAATACCTTAATTCCAATAATAAGAAATGGGAAACCCTCATCATTTTTTATTTCTTCTAAGAAATAAAAGAGCCATCATTGCAGAACATGACAATGACAGACACAGAAGGAAATTGAATGGTTAAATTAAAATTACTAGAAGTAAATTCCTATTTTGATATAGAAGTTCTAATAGTTAGGATGGAGTGACCACTTAATTGGAAAAATTTCCAATGTTCCCAAATTTAGTAAGAAAATATCTTTCAGCACCTGCAAGCATTATATAGTGACTGTTTATTTTCTGAAGCTGGTAATATATATAAAATCATATGAAACAGTCTTCTATAAATGATATGCAACATTATTAAATACACTTATCATGTAACGGATGTAACTTAATCATGTAACTTAAAATTGGATTAATATTAGATTTTTAAATATAAATTTAGAATATTAGAATGTACCAGAATGTAATTCTGCAATATTCTTTATTAAACAACATTTTTTAAAAAAAACATTTTATCCAGAATTTATTCAGACGGATATCTGTGTAGCATTCGGCCAGACCGAATATTCGAAGGGCTGAAAAGGCCTAATACTGAATACCTATTCATTACATCCTATGTTGGTATTATATGTGTATGAAACCAAATGGAACAGACTTTCTCCTGAAAATGCTGAAAAATTATTGTTCTTGCATCATAATTTCAGGCTTTGTAATGATAAATTTTATGTAACTTTATTAAATATACCTATGAACTATGCAACTGATATGTAATTCTGCAATATTCTTTGTTACATGTGTATTAAAAAAGAATTAGTATCCTGAATATATTTGGCCAAATATCTGCTTAGTATTTGGCCATCCGAATACCAAATAGTTTCCGAATATTTGTTACATCCCTAGTAGATTCTATGAAATGTATCTGTATACAGAAACTTAATAACATTACCAGGAGTGGGGAACCTTTTTGTATTAAAATGCCTCATTAAATTTTCGCAACTGGGCAAAAAGCTGCATGAGCAGAATCTTAAAGGTTATTGTTCTGTATAATTATTTTTATATTTCAGACAATTATATAATTCAATAGAAATTGTAAATAACTGGTAAAGCCGCATAAGAAACTTAAGAAGAAGCCACAAGTTCCCCATCCCTGACTTAAACCTTTGTAGAATGTAGTATTATTCAAGCCATATATGATTAGTCATTCACACATATCAAACATAGATTGGCTAACTTTTTTAAGAACTTTTATTAATGATTATATTTTTTAATTTCTGAATATACATTATAGTAATATTGTCAAGTTATGAATACCTTGTATTCCTTTAGAAATTATTAGTTAATGAATAGGTATTTTTGAAGGACTGTGGAGTTTTTTTTTTTCACTTTTATTTATAGTACTTTCGAATAATTTTTACTCAATACTTTCTTCCACTATCAATAATCCATTTATATTCTACAACCATAAAATTTGGAAGTTGTTTCTTATGGATACAATACTAGAATAGTGTTAATAAAAATTTTAAAAAAAGATGCTTCGATTACGCTTATCTCGAATTTTAAAAATTGCAAGAAATTTAACTAAAGCAAAAGTATACCGAAGGCAAATATAAGTTGTATTTTTCTTATTTTAAAATATATCAATACAAAAGGGGGGCCAATTTTGTCAACATTTTCATCTTGCTATGTACTGAATTGGCTTTCTTTTTTTTGTCTTGCCAGTTGAATTATACTACTTTTCTTTTCTGCTGATGTATTTTCACATTTTGTCAATACAATGACAATTATATATTATGGTCACAGAACAAATATTTATTAATTGAATGAAAACCTTTAAACTATTACAGTTAGGATTAACTATATTATTAATCAATTTCAGAGAATTTCCTAATTTTATTTGAAATATATGAAGGTATTTTCTTTAATGTGAAGAAGAGTTCATTGTAGTATGTAACTACATATTCTTTACTTCTTTTCTTACATCGACTGTAAATATTCACATTTTAAATGCTGGTAGATTCACATTCTTTTTTAACGAAGGGTGTTATTAAACATGATTCTGGATTAATTTTATAATCACAAGTGTGGATCTCGATCTCATGAAATGAAATTGAATATACAATATTTTGATATCTAGTAGCATCTTTCAAATGTGTTCACTGCTGATGACAATGTGATTAAGAATATCCACTTAGTTTATGCATCCTTCATTTCACTTTGTGCATGTTTCAGGTTGCTTCTTTTATTCTAAAATATTTTGATTTAAATAATTGACAATTTGAAAATAGTTTAGAAGTCGTGTTATATATGCTTGAAATTAATCTCTTTATGCAGCACATTTCATTTTAAAATGCTTTTAGGATCCAGTCTCCCAAATACTCATTTAAGGATAAAGTTTTCATAAAACTTTAGAGAAAACATTTAAATGTTGCATTTTTCCAAAGGTAATTATCGCATATGTAGTCTGTTGTGCAACATATTGGAATTAGTTCAGTTTTGCATGACACGTTTTATGCACTTAGGTACAGTTTGCAATAATTAACTCGAAATCCCTGAAATGATATTTAATTCCTGATTGGATAACTGCATCCATTTGAAAGTTTTGGAAAGAAAGGTGTAGTTCACCGCAATAAAATTTTAAGAGAAAACTGACTTTGAAATATAAGATTATAAAAATTTTTATAATTTCAATTAAAAAAATATTTTCAATTTTGTTATCTTAGTTATTTATTTTTTTTTCTCTCTTTCAGATTGATCTCAGGATGAGGAAACCTGTGTTCCAGTATTCAGAACATAGAACCTTCCAAAGTTGCAGACCTCTGAATATCGACGAAGACTTGGATTTACTCTGTGCAGTAGGAAATGATAATTGCTGCAGAATATGGTCTTTGAGTTCTGGAAAACTGCACTGGACTAACAAAATTGCAGCCACTAACTACCGAGGAGGGCCACTCACAGCCCACGCCTGCATCGTTAGTTCTGAGAGACGTTGGTTTATTGCTGTCATTCAGAATGACACCGTGACTCCCATTGTTCCTGATGAAGCTGAGATGGTGGCTTTTCAGCCTGAATCTGCTGTCCCATCTGGGTAGAGCCAATAGTTTACATTCCTGGGCTTCTTTGCCTGGTTTCCAGAGATCTTGCAAAATGTATTTTTATAGTTCCTCACAGCTTTGTATAACATATGGATACAGCTTGTTTCAAAAGTCCTTACACAAACTTAACCCATTAGCACCCTTCACCCTGTTTATTGCACAGATACATTTCGCTTTTGTGGCTAAAACAATCGTATTCCATTGTTTGTTTTTTGCTTTGTCTTACAAGTCCATATGTATTCATAAACAGATTTCAACTGCATATACAAGCCAGATTTTGAAGTCAAAATATTGTCATTTAAAAAAAAAGATTTTTTATTATTATTTTTCTTTGATTTATATTAATGCTAATGGAATGAATTCAAAAATTAATGTCAATTTTTTATATTTTACTATATTTTTAAAATTTAATTGTGTATGCTACGGACAATGTGATTAATTGGTTATTATTAATTGTAATTTTATTTTTAAATGGTTATCTATATTAGAATTATCCTCGAATTTCGGTAACGCTCAGGAATTTGGCTATGCGCCAAACGGATTCAGACAGTCTGTCTACAGAATTAGCATACACAACACACGGGATATCGTTTTGATTCTGTGATGATTTAATATCAAATAGGAGTTATGACAGGTTTATTTTTTAGCTCAGTTTATCGCTTTCTTTTTTTTATTTTATGTTGATTCATCGACGCGTAACTCCAATAATATTAAATAGAAATTATACTAGAATTAATTTATTTTCCCACTTCTCGGAGATCTTTAATTTCGTTTTCGTTAAAAATGTTCTTTTTCGTATTTAATTTTGCAATCAGATATTTATATATTTTTTATTCGAAAGTTAGTGTCAATTGATTCATCATTTCTGTTTTTCATGCTTTTTTTTAAATTTCTTAAGCACTCTACCAATGTGCATACGATTTTCTACTATAACTTTCGCTAATAAATCTGTGCCAACCAGATCCCAGATATTGTTGGCAAGCTAAAAGCACGTTTTAGACGGGCACAAATCTTCTAGTTATTAATAATAACGGAATTCTTATGTGATTATTATTAATACTAAACACAGTTAGTATTAATAATAACTGACTAATCACATTGACTGTAGCATGTATATTGATAAAAAAAAGTTTCAAAATGATTTTCAGCTGAAAAACCAAACCTTCCCATCCCCATTTTTTTTTTATAGGAATGAAATTTTACTTCACAGTTATCTTAATCTTGGTGTTTACAAAATAATTTAAAAGAATTTTACAGTGAAACATAAGATTGGAGATGCAATGGATCGCTGCTACAGGTGGGTCTTTGTCAGTGAAATAAGTAAAAAAAAATCCCTGTCGGCAAGCTGGAAGGCAAAGGTAGATTCCATTAGTCGGGAGATATAAGGAAAAGAACATTTCGCCCTCTGTTTTCATAAGGATTAGAGCAAGAATAAGAAAGGGTGGAAGGACTGCAAATGACGAAAGCTTTCCAACAAGGGGTAACATGCATAGGTCGAAAGATACTTTAAAGTTGTGGGGTTAGGAGGGGAAGGGAGGGAAATTCAGTTTTCAGCTCATAATTCTAAGCAATTGCAGCTGTCAAAAAGTTTAAATACAAAAATTGTTCCCTATGATAAGGCGATAATTGGCCTAATTTGAATTTTCTTTCGATTTTCAATTGTAAAGGACTTATGGGAAAATGAAAATTTCATCCCCCACTATTTCCACCCCCTTTGAGCTGGATAGCCCATCTACGAACCTGACCAAGATTTTCATTATCCTTACAACATATCCCAGGCCGTTTAATATCAATTCAAAACAAACAGCGTTCACAAAATAGCGTGGGCAAAAGCGTTATAGATATACATATAAACTTTTGAACGAAGGGTGGTTTGGGGTTCTAGGTGTCATGACCAGTGAAGATCATCTGCAGAAATTTTCCGGAAGTCATGTCATGAGAATTATCGTAATAGGTAGACTTCCTATGAGGAATCTACTAAGGAATCCATTTGATGAAATACAAATTCAGATTAGCACAACAGCACAGATGAATGTATAACAACATTACTAGTCGTATGACAGAAACAATGGCAAGTAGGACATCGTATCAACAAAAAACCTTTCGAGTACTCAAAGGACTTGCCATCTTGAAACCATACATGCTTCACGTATTATTATTCAAGCAACTGTGATGTTGTGAATTTGTATTTCATTAATCCTGTGTAGCACATTTTATCTGGTGTATCCTTTCCCTTTACTTAAATCACTGGCAAATAGCCTCATATAGTGTTTCCTCTTTGCATTTGCGACCTCGTGTTTTGTTGTAAAAATGCTTTGTTTCTGTGTGCTTGAGTTACTCTTTAAGTTTGTCTAAGGATTTTTAAATCACTCTATATAATGTAAAATTAAAGAAAAATTTGTTTAAATTTTTTAGTTATTATCTTCAGACAGCTTTATTTTAATTACCAGCAGATATTCCGCAAAATAATGTACGTGTTACAAATTAAATGAGAGAAATAAAAATAAAGATCTCGTTGAATGGTTGATATAATTCAAAATAAAATTGTGATTTTGAAATTCCACAGATAATTGCAAACAAAATATTGAAATATATATGCTGAAAACAAATCACCGAATGAAAACAATGAATATTTATTAAATGAAAATAGTAACAGAAAGAGAATATAAATAACAAATATTTAATTTTATTAAAAATTCTGTTTTCCTTAAAAATCAAGGAAATTTCACTTAGTCCATTTTTTTTATAACTAAAAAAGTATTTTGGATATCTTTTCTGAGCTTCTAAAGCTTCATTTTGGAATCTTTGTTTAATTCTTTAAAAACTTACTTAAACATCAAATGCATAATAGCAATTTGAATTAAATTAGAACAACACAAACTG
>BGPR01036760.1:4326-15405 GCA_013235015.1 Araneus ventricosus
TAGCCCCCCCCCCCGGATTCGCCACTGCTGTGCATCATTGCTTCGCAATAGGGGTGCAGTGGAGCCGGAGCACCGTTCTGGCGCTGCTTTTTTACTTTCTCGTATACAAAGTATACAAAGAGAAAGTATTGTAATCGTCAAAAAATTCGAATTCCAGATTTTGACGAATCTCCACGTTTTAGACCTCCCTGAGTCCAAAAAACACAATTTTGAAATTATATCTGCGTGTGTGTCTGTCTGTGAACACGATAACTCGAAAACTATTAGTGCTACGGGGATGAAATTTGGTATGTGATCTTTACACATAATTTGTAGGTTTCTATCAAATATTGGACAAAATCCGTCTACGGGAAGTCTGCCTGTCTGTCCGCGGTCATGCGAACACTATAACTCAAAAACTTGAATAGAGATGTATAAAATTTGGTACACAGTTTTATCATCATAAATTTAGGTCCGTATAAAATTTTGGGCCAAATACGACAAAGGGTTGACTGTCTGTCGGTCTGTATATTTGCATACTTGTAAAAATTATATCTCATAAGCCCTTTGGCTTAGATAAATAAAACTTGGTATCACGGATGCTAACATTAATTATAGATCTTGTACCCAAATTTCGCTGAAATCGGTTGAATAAAAGGCGTTCAAATTGCATATTCATTTTTAAAATCCGATTCTCCAAGCGCATGCGTACTGGTAGCAATCTCTGTGCACGCAGAAGGATTACGTTACTTTGTCCTTGAGCCGGCAAGAGTAGAAGTGTGTGCTAGAGAGGTTTCAATCGCTACGCATCTCTTTGAATTTTATTCTTTACCTAAATATTTTACAATCACTATAATCTACAATGAAAAACCTTCTGATAGCCATTGGATTCTGGGTTACAGTAGGTTCGAATTTTCTTTATCCACACGGGGGAGAGGAAATAGCACCTTTTTGGGAAAGTATACAAGAAAGTTTAGTGGAGACCACTCTCGCTGGTTTCACAAGAAATAAAAAAGAAAAAATTGAGAAAATGTCCTTAGAACAGCGCTATTTTTGTTACCCAGGTTAGAGAGTCCTGCACAGCTTTTCTTGCGACAATATCGCTGCTTCTATACCTATTTCTTGTTTCTTTTCAAACTGAAACGAGTCCGCTTTGGCCTAGTGCTAATCTGTCGGCCTTGGAGCCGGAGGGCTCCTGGTACGAAACCCGATTTCACTAAAGATCAGCGAGAGAAATGTTTAACATTGATTGAAAATAAATAAAATAAACATATGTTTTATGACAGGAAATATTTTTTTTTACATATTATTTATATATTTCTTTATTCAAAAAACCTCTTGGTGAACAACATTCCATGTGAAGTATTTTTCGTTGTTTAATAATTTTCCTTGTACTTCAGATGTCTTTGTGTAAATTTTAACGTGATTGGGAATCCTAGACCTTGAAAGTGCAACATAGAGCTGTCCATGTGAAAAGACAGGTCATCGAAGCAAAATGCAACATGATCGAAAGTTGGCCCCTGCGATTTGTTAATAGCCATTGTGTAAGCTGGAATTAACGGGAACTGGCGGCGGTTGAGACCACATCACTGGTTGCTAATTTAATTCTTGGCAAGAAAACAACATCGCCACGATTGCATTCAGATACAATTTGGCGTCCAAACTATAACACGCGCATGATATACCACTGACGTGATTCACTACTTTCTATTAAAAAACGGAAATTAATTTAAAATATATCATTAATATAATTTAAAATTTCTCGGGAAGTATTGATCATAGCGAGATAAATTTTATATCAATCGATAGGAAATGTTATTTCACTATTTCAGAGCTATTAAATTTGAAATTAGAACGACAATTACTCTTTTAAATTTAAAATGACTGAAATTTAGGTGCTCTAACAATGAAATAATGCTGTTTAATGTCTCGCAGTGCTATGGCGCGTGTTTTATTATTGGTGACGTCAGAGCGTTACCGGAGGATCTGGGCTATTTATTCAATAATAAGAGAACTAATAATAACAAAAAATAAACGATCTGGAGTGGTCCTTCCTAGACTTTCTGATACATCCTAACAAAGGTGCCATTCCCCTGCATAAAAATCCGCGAATCTGGGTCCGCAAAAGGAACGACTGGAACCAGACAGAAGGAACGGATCCTCTCGGACCCGGAGGCATATTTACAAACCCTACCCTGATAGAACTGAGGCAGGAAATCGGCCAATACCATTGGCTACGAGGGGCAATGACGTCGTTTTCAGCTCTCGCACGTAGCGTACGGCAATCATAACAAATCAAGAGTCGTCCTACTTTTCTCCGTTTTCCCACAGTTGTGCACAGAAAACATTCTTCCGTGGGTTGTAATATTTTTAAAAATGAAATTATTTTTTAAAATATCATAAAAATTAAAACATCTCACACTGTAAGATATTATACTAATGAAAAGTCTAATGATAACAACTTTGTTTGAAGAGTATTAACTAAAAGGTTAGACAAATGTTGTTGGGTTTTTTTGATGTCATTCCAGTGAAAATAGTTCATTTGATGTTTCAAAGTCAACTAATCTAACTATAATTAATGCCAATAATAATAAAACGAAACAAGGGATAATCGCTAGACTAAATAAAATTGCTACGTAGGTGCGTATCGTAGAACAAAATTCGCGAAATCCAAGCAACGGAAACCTAAACTAATTCAAAGTCCACATTCAATCGCTTGTTTTGTTATAATTTCCGTACGAAAGCAAAGAACGACGTCATCGGCTCTCGGCGAAGCGAGCCAATCATATTGTCCGATTTTCTGCCTCAGTTCTATCAGGGTAGGGTTTGTAAATATGCGACCCGGAGTAAAGGAAAAGAAATGCTGCTTTTACAGGAAGGGAAATATCGCGTTGAGTGTAATCGATCGTCATGTTTGCAGATATATTTTGTTGGTAGAAGGGGCTAACCCTAACAGCAGTGGCGGACTGAGTCTGGAAATAGTGGCTGTCAGGAGTCAATGAGGGCCCACCCATATCTATAATCATAACATTAATTCATACATATTGTTGCAAAAGTCTTTCTGTGGGTGAATGGTGAAAACAGTACAACACGCAGGATAATGGAGAATGAAGGTTTATTTAAAAATATGCAGGAAAACACGTAGCACAGGTAAAGGAAACAATAGTTCTTGCACAGATTACCAATGTAAATAGGCAACAATTCACAGGTAATAACAGTTCAGCACTTTGATATTTAACAACACAAACAGTCAGCAAATAACTAGTAACGACAATAACTGCATTTTCAATAGCGCTCAGCTCACCAGCTTCCTCGCTCGCACTGCGGACGAAACTCTAAAGTCGTTCCCAATGGATCAACACACACCCCTCATTCAAGCGCTCTCCTTATGTAGTCTCCCGCGGCAGGCCGTGACGTCGGTTCTATGTCCGATGCGCACAGGCGCATTTCCGCACATCATTAACTAGTGGATTTTCCGCACACATTGTAGGTTTACTGCATTTAATTACCTTTGGCAGGAAAACTTGGCAAACATCTAGAGGGGCAATAGATAACGCATACTTGTCGCTCTTATAAGAGAGTGATTGATGAAATCAGGGGTTCTTTTCTATGGGATAAGTCACCACTTTCCCAAGGGAAAATTGATAATTACTTTCACCCCTAACGAGAAATCCGAGGAACATTTTAAAAAGTTTTATTCCTTGATTTGAGTGTGTTCGGTGTATCAACTTTTTCCCCTTCCCCTTTGCTTTTATATACATTTTTAAATATTAGCAATTGTATTAAAATTATTGCTTTGATGACGAAAATAGAACCTTTTCACAGTACAAATACAAGTCGAATGATTTTCATTTCAACAAATGAATATTTGGGTGAAATGTTTTGATATTATACCATTAAAGTTGTAATTTACACTAAATATCAATGAAAAATTCATTCGATTTTTTTATTAATTAAAATGCAGCAAAAGAGAAGTGAAAACAGCCTTTAAAATAGAGGTGCTAAAAAACTGTAGATATTTTAAGAGGGAAATAATAAATATTTATAAACATATCAAAAATGTTAATCGCATTTATTTAGGTATATCATTTTGGGAGGCTTAAAATAGACTTTATATTAAATTAAATCAGATAGATACTACAAAATCAATTGGATTTTTAAAAAAAATGTAAAGAAATGAAAGAGAAGAGAAAATTGGATTTTCCCAAATATTATTTTCAGATATTAGAAAATTACACTTTTTCTACAGAAAACTGAGAGCCAGAATCTCAAAAATACAGGGAGATTATACATTTTGAAAAAAAAAATAAGTAATACAAGTTTTGTTCAAAATATAGGGTGGTGATAAATTATTAAACCCATTTAAAAATTAATAAAAAAATTAATAATGTTACAACTGTGTTTTTTTAAAATGAGAGAGCAAATAAAAAGTTTTTTCAGATAAGCAGCGTACTATTAGAAGCGTTCTAAATTTGCTACAGCGACAGATTTAAATACGCAATCGTTACCAATCAGCAGGAGTAAATGCGCGCTTTCTGGTTTCCTTTTTTAGTTTGTCTTGAATATCTCGAAAACTATTCAGTTTCCGAATTACAATTGATTTATCAAATTAGAAATGTAAAATTTCCTACAAATGCATGCTTTTATTTTTCTTCTAGCTTGAATAGTTTCGCAGATAATGGCTCTCAAAAATGGGAGATATCCAATAATTTACGACCGCCTAGACCACCGTAACGGCATGTTACCTAAAACTTTTTAAAATGCGCTCCCAGTTTAAAAAAAAAAACGTAGTAGTAACATTATCAGTTTTTTCTATTAATTTTTGAAATGGGTCAAATAATTTATGACCTCTCTGTACAAGATATGTGAGCCAAAGGTGGCCATAGTTAAGCTTTGGTGATTTTTCAAAATTGCCTGGTTAGGTGTGGGTGGCTGAATTTTCCTTTTGTAAAATTTTACACTTATCTCTAACACATATCAAGCATACTTTTCTTTGTAAAATAAAATTTGATTATTTTTAAAATACAATTTCAAAATTGTAGCTGGTGGGCCACCTTTGGCCCATAGTATTTCAAAGGTGGCCTATATATTGAAAGCACTTCTAAAAGTAATAATAATAATACTCGGAAAACTATTTTCACTTCTAGAAGAGTATTACAATGTTTAATACTTTATATTTATACGTACAATAACTAGGCCAAGAATTAACAAAAGTTTCTTTTAGATTTCTTGAGATTTTTCTGATATGGTTTTTCTGATATATTTTACTGCGTCTTTTTGATTCGATTTGTTCCATATCCATTTTACGAGGACAATCAGTTATTATAATTGCTTTCTGGTATGTTCCTTAAGTTCGTGAAAATAATCCCCTTGATTTGATTAGTCCAATAAAATCAAATCGAATAAAATCAAATCCAATAAAATCAAGTCCAATAAATATCCAATCTGAGCAAATTCGGAAAAAAAATAACCTAACTTTATCTCTAAGCTAATTTAATGAAAGATAAGTTATATCCAACCAAGTTTCCTGTCTAAGAAGTAGCATATTTTGCTACTTACTTTAAATCAAGGGGCTATTTAAATTAAGTGCTATTAGTTTTTTGTAAAAAATATTCAATTGATGATATCTAAATCACTCACTTGTTCTTTAATTGTAGCCATGTAGCGCTTTCTCTAAAAGCTGATTCCACAAGCCACATTTACATCGTTGCAACATAAGTTGCCTATTTTACGCCCCAAATATTTAATAGAATTGAGGTTGCAATAAATCTCAATCTAGACCGACGGTCCAACTCTGGCAACTCTTCCGTATTTGCAAGAAATTCAGGAATGACGAAAGAAGAATATTCGCGATACAAAATAACAATAAACTGTATATAATTTCCTAGATTACATGTACATAAATTTAAAAAGTAGATAGTTATTTGCTAGTGCTGTATCCACACTGTATTTGAGAATTATTACGTATAAATGTTGTAATTACACATACGTTTTGTACGTGGGATGATGTATCTAAATATGACAGCAATTGAATTAGAACCGAATAAAATGTGTGCTGATATGATTGAACAAATCTTCCTTTTGAATAAAATGAGATGACGAATTTTAAATTTGAAGGAATTTAAGTGATCTTCAACGTTTTCATCTTGGGAAAAGAAGCGCGGGTTTTTTTTTAGAATTAACCAGAATTTGATATTAAAATAATTTACTTGAATCCTGTTTTACTTATTTTAACCGGATTGCTTACTATTTTGCTGAAAAATTAAGTTTCATGCAATTTGTTTGCCTATTTTTAGTGTAATGAATCATTTAATATGTGTCAAGTATTGGCTTGTGGGTTAAATAATCGGCCCCAAAAGAAATTTTTCATTAAAAAATTTCCTCCCTCATTTCCTAATTTCAAAACAATACAAAAATATCGCTACTGAATACTTATTAAGAATGAATAGAGGAATATTGTGTCTGAAGACAAATTTTATACACATAGCATCACGCTGCATGGAAAACGATAAGTTGTTTAGTATATCTTTTTAAGTCACAATCAGCTATAGTTTTGGGAAATCACGAACGAAAAAATGCTTTTAATTGAAACTTAGAGGGTTCTCTAGTATATTATTTCTGATTTTGCAAACATATCCAGGCCCCGAGTGAAGTTGACTTTTATTTTGTAATAATTGTATTAATTTTTTGTTTTTGTTCATTAACTGTAAATGATTCACAGTTTTAATTAATTTCTTATTGATTTTTAAATAATTAATTCTAGCTGTAAAATTCATGATTTTCTTATAGTAAAAGGTATTTTGCAATTTGGATGCTGATAGATGGCAATTTGATTAATTGATGAAGTACTTATCTTGAGAATAAGTGAAACAGCGAAATAGCACTGATAAATGTTTGAGCTTGATTTTAAAATGTGTCATGTGCATTCTCTTTCCTTCTTTATATAAACGAAGGAATAAATAAAGATAAAATTTGTAATAGACTGAAAATTGTAACTCGGTTTATTAGATTGCATCATTTTTTCGTACATCAAAATTATCATTTTTATAACTTTTGTAGAGTAAAGTTATAAACGAGTTCTTTTTCCAATCAATTTTGTTGAGAAGCAATTTCTTTTTCATCTTATTCATGTATTTTCAATTTATTTAACATTACGATTAACTTATATCGATTATTTATATTTTAATTTAAATTATATCGGTTTAGTCACTTGCTTGAGTATAACAGTTATTAAGGTCCTTGACATTTTCCCATGGAAACATCGTTGAAGCAGAGGGTACTGACATTGATTGATTGTTATATGCCAAAAGTTATTCAATGCGCTAAAGCCACGCCAAATCATATAGACATCGATAAAGTTTACAATACTGCAACCTTTCCAACGCTTGTGCGCAAAGGACACTACTTAATGACTTAGCGCTAATGAGGCTGTGCGCAAGTTCCACAATACCGTGACGTCACATGAAATCTTCTAGTACATTCAAGCGTATCTTCTCTCCTAATGGAAATATTGAGAAGATTCCAGCACCTTTGAGATCCCATATTTCGTCGCCAAATTTGTCGCCAAGTTTGTCGCCAAGGTCAGGGAACCAGACGTGGCTGCTGCTAGTCATCCCATACTTATCCCTGTAAAACTCTCTTCCCAACCATAAGACTCATATTGCTGGGAAGCGAATTTCTATGTTTGTAACAATATATATTTAATTTTTTATATTTCATTATATTAATTTAAATCTATAATATTTAATAATTATATATTTAATTTAATATTAATTTTTTCCGGGTCCTTAAAATAAGTCCCTTTTAACATCCTTTAATTTTCTACGTTTAAAATAACTAAATTACGATTAAAGTTATTTGATTTTAAATTCCGTAAGTTAAATATTTCTTATACGGTTTTAGCGACAAATTATGAAGGAGAAATTCTGCCCATTAGTAGGGCATCCGTTGAAAGAGACAGGAACCTTTAAAACAAACTTCTTTGGATGATTTAGAGTTTAGTAATTTGTACTGGTAATGTTTCAGTAATTTGTAATTAAACTGGTATCATTAAAAATATATTTTTGAATTATAAATAATTCAACAATCATTTTGTTAGATAGTATTTTTTTAAAAAAAATATTGCGAAAAAACGCCAAAATCTTGCTTAATTTTTAAGTAAATGAAATTTTAATTTACTTTTCTACTTTAAAAAGTTGACAATTATTTTCATCTTTTTTTGAAGAGCATGTGTGCCAAATTTCATAAAAATCAAGTAAAACTATAGATTTGTACAAAATGCATTCTTTATAATGCAAGAAACTTCTTTTGTTGTATTAAAATGCAGTACATTTTCATTGTTTCGCCAGTTTTTTTTTCGTTTTTTTTTCTTTCTTCGTTCCTTCTAATAAATTTAGTTTTTGATAGATTTTCTATGCTATTTTGGTAAATTTACTTTTTAGCAATGACCTTAAGCTCATCTTTCCACTTAAGGCAAGATAATCTTGGAGATTATGTACTTCATTTATTTGTTATAATTAGGTTAATTTTTCACTTTATAATAAGCTTAATAATGCGCAATAATTGTAGATTATAATTATGCAAAATTAAAAAAATAATCTTCATTGAATCTCGCCTTTTTAAAAATTTTTTAAACTGTTGAATATCTATATATATAATTCTCTTACGTGGCGACAAAAAAAGGTCGAATTTCTTAATCGCCGTTTGGCAACAGCTCGCAAGTTTGATTTGTTTACATCCGCGGAAAGTCCGAAGCCGCTTCGTGTGATCACGTTTATTGAAAACTATTTTTAGTAGTTGGAAATTTGTAAAAATAATAAATTTAAGTCGTGCTGTCGGATATATTATCCGAAATGAACAAAAGCGAACTGAACGGGAGTCCACATAATATGCAACAGAATTATCAAGATGCAATGGCTATGGTACGCAAGTTTGGTAAACCAGATCTCTTTCTGACCTTTACTTGCAACCCATCTTGGTTTGAAGTTTTAAATTGCATGGAGGGAGTACAACGTCCTGAAGACCGACCTGATATTATTATACGTGTATTTAATATGAAATTAAAAGAACTTTTAGAAGATATTTGCAAGCATGGAATATTTGGAACTGTTTTGACCTATATTTATGTTATTGAGTTCCAAAAGCGAGGTTTGCCTCATGCCCACATTCTTCTAACTTTAGATTCAGAAAGCAAAATTCGCACTAAAGATGACATTGACAAGTTTGTGAGTGCAGAACTTCCAGATCCTTGCACTGATCTTAGACTCTTCCAAATTGTGACAAAATGCATGGTACATGGCCCATGTGGAACTATAAATATAAATTCTCCATGCATGAGAGATGGACAATGCTGCAAAAGTTTTCCGAAACAATTCAAGGATGATACAGAGGAAAATGTTAATGGATACCCTATTTATCGCAGAAGAGCCACTGAACCTGTCCAAGTAGGGAAATATTCCATCGATAACAGATGGGTTGTCCCATATAATCTTTGGTTGCTTAAAAAATTTAATGCACATATTAATGTTGAAGTTTGTGCCTCAGTTAAAAGTGTCAAATACTTATATAAATATGTATACAAAGGACATGATGCAGCCTCGGTCAAAATACAAAAAGAAGGTGCTCTGGATCATGATGAAATTTTAAGTTTTGTTGAAGGTAGGTATGTTAGTACACCTGAAGCCATGTGGCGTTTAAATGAATTTAATTTGTCGCATAGATCTCACACTGTAGTGCGCTTAGCTGTGCATTTACCACAGCAACAGCCGATTGTGTACCAAGACGGTCAAGAAGCCCAAGCAATTGAACGAGCTGCTTTAAGAAAAACAACACTAACATGATGGTTTGAACTAAGCAAAAATGATCCTTGAGCTCACAACATTTCTTACTCAGATATTCCACAATATTATATGTTTGATAAGAGTACCACAAATTGGAAGAAGCGACAACATGGTGGACAAAATGTTATTGGGAGACTGCCAGTAGTTAGTATACTGGATACTGAGAGGTACTATTTGCTAATGCTACTACTGCGCAAGTCTGGGGCCATTAGTTTTGATGATATTTTGACTGTAAATGGATTAAGATGCATTACATTTTAACAAGCATGTCAGGAGTATGGACTTCTTCGAGGTGACCAGCAGTGGCATGATGCTTTGAATGACGCTGCACAATTTCAATCTCCGAGACAGTTGCGCATGCTGTTCGCAATGATTTGTGGCTTTGGAGAAGTGGAGGATGTTCCAGATTTATGGGTGCAGCATCAAGTTTCACTTTGTGCATCATTATTCTGAGCAGACTGGACCTCACTATGCACTTGCAGATATTGAGGAACTGCTTACATCCTATAATTTAAGTCTCCAAAAACTGCATCTACCAACTGTGGATTTGCCTGCAAGTGTTTTGGAGAGAGCGAACTTTGATGTTGTGGAAGAGCAGGCTAAAGCTAATAGTTATACTATGCAGTAAAATAGTGAACAGCGGAATGTTGTGGAAATCTTATTAAGTGCAGTGTACAACAACACTGCAGATACACCCAAGTGTTATTTTTTTAGATGGTCCTGCTGGGACAGGAAAAACTTTTGTTTATTCAACTTTGCTTCACACAATACATGGTAGAGGTGATGATGTTATTCCTGTTGCATCTACAGGTATTGCTGCAACTCTATTAATAAGGGGGAGAACAGCCCATTCTGTTTTTAAAATTCCAATTGATTTAAATGCAACATCTACTTGCAATTTGAAGCCTAATACAAAATAAGCTGACATGTAACTGAAAACAAAATTAATTGTGTGGGACGAAGCACCCATGACACATGTTCATGCTTTCTTAGCTGTTGATAGACTTTTACAAGATCTCACAAAATGTAGAACCGTTTGAGGGCAAAGTCATTCTACTGGGTGGAGATTTTCGCCAAGTTCTTCCAGTGATTTTAAGAGGTTCAAGAACATTAACTGTTGCCAGCTCCTTGAAAACAACACGCTCTTTGGTTGAAATTTCATAAGTTATATCTGACAAAAAATATGCGTGCCCTTGAATCTGAAAGGGATTTTGGTGCTTGGTTGTTGGACAATGGAGAGAAAAAAAGTGGCTCAACGATT
>BGPR01036762.1:0-15404 GCA_013235015.1 Araneus ventricosus
AAAACCGGTTATTTGTTTGTTAATATCGTTTGGCATGGTGTTAAGGGTTAAAAGACATGACCGGTTAATCGAACGCTATGAAAGTATTCCTATTTAGATGAATTCATGACCGGATAATCGAATGTGACGATGAGTCCGGCAGGTTTGATGAATGTAGAGACAGGTTATTAATTTACGATCGTTGCAGTGTGTGTAAGGGTTAATAGACAAGAAACGGTTAATCGAACGATGAAAAGTATGCTTGTTAGATGCAATTATGACCGGATAATCGAATGTGACGATGAGTTCGGCAGGTTGGTATGGGGACCGGTTAACGTTTGTTAGATACTTTTGCATGTTGTGTAAGGGTTAATAGACAGGAACCGGTTAATCGAACGCTATGAAAAGTATGCCTTGTTTAGATGCAAGGCCGGATAATCGAATGTGACGATGAGTCCCAGGTTGGGTGAATGTGGGACCGGTTAATCGATTGTTCAATGTTTTTTGGTGTAAGGGTTAATAAGACAGGAACCGTTAATGAACGCTATGAAAAGTATGCCTTGTTAGATGTCTGACCGATAATCGAATGTGAGATGAGTCCGGAGGTTGGGATGAATGTAGGAACCGGTTAATTGTTTGTTAATATTCTTTGCATGTGTGTAAGGGTTAATAAAGACATGAACCGGTTAATCGAACGCTAGAAAAGTATTCCTTATTTAGATCAATTCGACCGGATAATGAATGACGATGAGTCCGGCAGGTTTGGATGAATGGGGACCGTTAATCGATTGTTACGATCGTTTGGCATGAGGGGAAAAGACAGAAACGGTTAATCGAAATGCCTTGTTTAATGCACATGACCGGATAATCGAATGTGACGAGAGCCGGCAGGTTGGGATGAATGTAGGAACCGGTTATTGTTGTTAATATTCGTTTGGCATGTTGTAAGGGTTAATAAAGACATGAACCGGTTAATCGAACGCTGAAAAGTATGCCTTGTTTAGATGCAATTATGACCGGATAATCGAATGTGACGTTGAGTCCGGCAGGTTGGGATGAATGTAGGGACCGGTTAATCGATTGTTACGAATCGTTTGGCATGTTGTGTAAGGGTTAATAAAGACAGGAACCGGTTAATCGAACGCTGAAAAGGCCTTTTAGATGCAATTATGACCGGATAATCGAATGACGTGAGTCGGCAGGTTGGATGAATGTAGGAACGGTTAAGATTGTTACGAATACGGCATGGTAAGGGTTAATAAAAAAAGGAACAATCAAGCTATAAAAAGTATCCTTTTTAGATGCATTATGACCGATAATCGAATGTGAAACTGAGTCGGCAGGTTGGAAGAAAGTAGGGACCGGTTAATCGTTGTTACGAATCGTGGCATGTTGTAAGGGTTAATAAAGACAGGAACCGGTTAATCGAACGCTATGAAATGCCTGTTAATGCTCTGACCGGATAACGAATGTGAGATGAGTCCCAGGTTGGGATGAATGTAGGACCGTTAATCTTTGGTACATCGTTTGGTTTTGTGTTAGGGTTAATAAAGACAGGAACGGTTAATCGAACGCTTTGATTACATGTAATTCTCAGACCGGATAATCGAATGTGACGATGAGTCCGGCAGGTGATGAATTAGGACCGTTAGTGAAGAGATTCGTTTGCATGGTAAGGGTTAATAAAGACAGGAACCGGTTAATCGAACGCTATGAAAAGTATCCTTTTTAGATGCAATTTATGACCGGATAATCGAATGGACGAGAGTTCGGGGTTGATGAATATAGAGACAGGTTATTAAATTACGATGTTTGGCATGTTGTGTAAGGGTTAATAGACAAGAAACGGTTAATCGAACGTAGAAAAGTATGCTTGTTTAATGCAATTATGACCGATAATCGAATGTGACGAAGAGTCCGGCAGGTGGATGATGTAGGACCGGTTAATCGATTGTTACGAATCGTTGGCATGTTGTGTAAGGGTTAATAAAGACAGAACCGGTTAATCGAACGCTATGAAAAGTATGCCTTTTTAGATGCAATTATGACCAGTAATCGAATGTGACGAGTCCGGCAGGTGGATGAATGTAGGACCGTTAGTCAATGTTACGATTCGTTTGGCATGTTGTGTAAGGGTTAAAAGACAGGAACCGGTTATCAAAAGCTATAAAAGTATCCTTTTTAGATGCAATTCGACCGGATAATGAATGTGACGATGAGTCCGGCAGGTTTGATGAATTAGGACCGTTATGTTTGTTACGATACTTTTGATGTTTGTAAGGGTTAAAGACAGGAACCGGTTAATCGAACGCTGGAAAGTATGCCTGTTTATTTAATTATGACCGGATAATCGAATGTGACGATGAGTCCGGCAGGTTGATGAATGTAGGAACGGTTAATCGATTGTTACGATAGTTTGGATGTGTGTAAGGGTTAATAAAGACAGGAACCGAACGCTATGAAAAGTATGCCTTGTTTAGATGCAATACGACCGGATAACGAATGATGATGAGTCCGGCAGTTGGGATGAAAGAAGGTTAATCGATTGTTACAATCGTTTGGCATTGTGTAAGGGTTAATAAAGAAGAACGGTTAATCGAACGCTATGAAAAGTATCCTTTTTAGATAGTACCGGATAATCGAATGTGACGATGAGTCCGGCAGTTGGGATGAATGTAGACCGGTTATTCATTGTTACGATCGTTGGCATGTTGTGTAAGGGTTAATAAAGACAGGAAACGGTTAATCGAACGCCTTGTTTACATGCAATTCATGACCGGATAATCGAATGTGACGATGAGACCGGCAGGTTGGGATGAATGTAGGAACCGGTTATTGTGTTAATATTCGTTGGCAGTGTGAGGGTTAAAAAGACATGACCGGTTAATCGAACGCTATGAAAGTATTCCTTATTTAGAGCAATTCGACCGATAATCGAATGTGACGAGAGTCCGGCAGGTTTGATGAATGTAGAGACGGTTATTCAATTACGATCGTTGGCATGTTGTGTAAGGGTTAATAAAGACAGAAACGGTTAATCGAACGTATGAAAAGTATGTTTTTTAGATGCACTAATGACCGGATAATCGAATGTGACGATGAGTCGGCAGTTTGGATGAATGTAGGACCGGTTAATCATGTTTGATGACTGCATGTTGTGTAAGGGTTAATAAGACAGGAACCGGTTATCGAACGCATGAAAAGTATGCCTTGTTAGATGCACTATGGCCGGATAATCGAATGTGACGATGAGTCCCAGGTTGGATGAATGTGGACCGTAATCGATTGTTACAATGTTTTGGCATGTTGTGTAAGGGAGACAGGAACCGTTAATGAAGCTGCGAAAAGTATGCCTTTTAGATGTTCATGACCGATAATCGAATGTGACGATGAGTCCGGCAGGTTGGGATGAATGTAGGAACCGGTTAATTGTTTGTTAATATTCATTTGCATGTTGTGTAGGTAATAAAGACATGAACCGGTTAATCGAACGCTAAGAAAGTATTCTTATTAGATCAATTATGACCGGAAATGAATGTACGATGAGTCCGGCAGGTTTGGATGAATGTAGGACCTAATCGTTGTACGATCGTTTGGCAGTGTGTGTGGTTAAAAAAGACAGAAACGGTTAATCGAACGCCTTGTTTGTAGCACTATGACGGATAATCTACGAATGTGACGATGAGCGCAGGTTGGGATGAATGTAGGAACCGGTTATTGTTTGAATATTCGTTTGGCATGTTGTTAAGGGAAAAGACAGAACCGGTTAATCGAACGCTATGAAAAGTAATACCTTAGATGCAATTATGACCGGATAATCGAATGTGACGTGAGTCCGGCAGGTTGGATGAATGTAGGGACCGGTTAATCGATTGTTACTAATCGTTGGCATGTTGTGTAAGGGTTAATAAAGACAGGAACCGGTTATCGAACGCTGAAAAAGTATGCCTTGTTTAGATGCAATTATGACCGGATAATCGAATGTGACGTGAGTCGGCAGGTAATATGTGGGGACCGGTTAATCGATTGTTACAATCGTTTGGCATGTTGTGTAAGGGTTAATAAAAAAGGAACCGGTTATCAAGCTATGAAAAGTATCCTTTAGATGCATTTATGACCGATAATCGAATGTGACGAAGTCGGCAGGTTGGGATGAAAGTAGGACCGGTTAACGTTGTTACGATTCGTTTGGCATGTGTGTAAGGGTTAATAAAGACAGGAACCGTTAATCGAACGCTGAAAAGTATCCTTTTAGATGCAATTATGACCGGATAATCGAATGGACGAGAGTCGGCAGGTTTGGATGAATATAGAGACGGTTATTAATTTACGATGTGTTGGTCGTTGTGTAAGGGTTAATAAAGACAAGAAACGGTTAATCGAACGGTATGAAAAGTATCTTGTTTTAGTGCAATTATGACCGGATAATCAATGTGACGATGAGTCCGGCAGGTTGGATGAATGTAGGACCGGTAATCGATTGTCATTCGTTTGGCATGTTGTGTAAGGGTTAATAAAGACAGGAACCGGTTAATCAGCAAAAAGTATGCCTTTTAGATGCAATTATGACCGATAATCGAATGTGACATGAGTCCGGCAGGTTGGGGAAAGTAGGACGGTTAATCGATTCGATCGTTTGGCATGTGTGTAAGGGTTATGACAGAACCGGTTAATCGAACGCTATGAAAAGTATGCCTGTTGATGTAATTCATGACCGGATAATCGAATGTGACGATGAGTCCGGCAGTTGGGAATGTAGGGACCGGTTATTATGTTACGATCGTTTGGCATGTTGTGTAAGGGTTAATAAAGACAGGAACCGGTTTATCGAACGTATGAAAAGTATGCCTTGTTTAGATGCAATTGCCGGATAATCGAATGTGACGATGAGTCCCAGGTTGGATGAATGTGGACCGGTTAATTGCGATATGTTTTTTGGCATGTTGTGTAAGGGAGACAGGAACCGTTAACGAAGCTATGAAAAGTAAGCCTTTTAGATGTTCATGACCGATAATCGAATGTGACGATGAGTCCGGCAGGTTAGAATGTAGAACCGGTTAATTGTTTGTTAATATTCTTTGATGCGTTGTGTAAGGGTTAATAAAGACATGAACCGGTTAATCGAACGCTATGAAAAGTATTCCTTATTTAATCAATTCATGACCGGATAATCGAATGACGATGAGTCCGGCAGGGGATGAATGTAGGACCGTTAATCGATTGTTACGATACTTTGGCATGTTGTGTAAGGTTAATAAAGACAGGAACCGGTTTACGAACGCTATGAAAGTATGCCTTGTTTAATGCATTCATGACCGGATAATCGAATGTGACGATGAGTCCGGCAGTTGGGATGAATGTAGGACCGTTATCGATTGTTAGATTCGTTTGGCATGTTGTTAAGGGTTATAAGACAGGAACCGGTTTATCGAACGCTGAAAAGTATGCCTTGTTTAGATGCAATATGACCATAATCGAAGTGACGAAGTCCGGCAGGTTGGATGAATGTAGGACCGGTTAATCGATTGTTACAATTGTGGCATGTAAGGGTTAATAAAGACAGGAACGGTTTATCAAGCTATAAAAGTATGCCTTGTTTAGATGCAATTCATGGCCGGATAATCGAATGTTACAATGTTTTTGGCATGTTTGTAAGTGAGACAGGAACCGTTAATTGAAGCTATGAGTATGCCTTGTTGAGATGACGACCGGATAATCGAATGTGACGATGAGTCCGGCAGGTTGATGAATTAGAACCGGTAATTGTTTGTTAATATTCTTGGCATGTTGTGTAAGGGTTAATAAAGACATGAACCGGTTAATCGAACGCTATGAAAAGTATTCTTATTTAGATGCAATTCATGACCGGATAAGAATGTGACGATGAGTCCGGCAGTTTGGATGAATGGGAACGGTAATCGTTTGTTACGATACTTTTGCATGTTGTGTAAGGGTTAATAAGACAGGAACCGGTTAATCGAACGCTGAAAAAGTATATGCCTTGTTTAGATGCAATTATGACCGGATAATCGAATGTGACTGAGTCCGGCAGGTTTGAAATGTACAGGTTATTCAATTGTTACGATCGTGGCATGTTGTGTAGGTTAATAAAGAGAGGAACCGGTTAATCGAACGCCATGAAAAGTATGCTTGTTTTGATGCTATCATGAACGGATAATGAATGTGACGATGAGTCCGGCAGGTTTGATGAATGTAGGACGGTTATTCATTGTTACGATCGTTTGCATGTTGTGTAAGGGTTAATAAAGACAGGAAACGGTTAATCGAACGCCTTGTTTATGATGCAATTCGACCGGATAATCGAATGTGACGATGAGTCCGGCAGGTGAATGAATATAGGACCGTTATCGATTGTTATATTCGTTTGGCATGTTGTGTAAGGGTTAATAAAGACAGGAACCGTTAATCGAACGCTATGAAAAGTATGCCTATTTTAGATGAATTTGACCGGATAATCGAATGTGACGATGAGTCGCAGGTTTGGATGAATGTAGAGACGGTTTATTTAATTACGATCGTTTGGCATGTTGTGTAAGGGTTAATAAAGACGAAAGGTTAATCGAACGCTATGAAAAGTATGCTTGTTTATATGCAATTGGCGATAATCCAATGACGATGAGTCCGGCAGGTTGGATGAATGTAGGAACCGTTAATCGATTGTTTTGATTCGTTTGGCATGTTGTGTAAGGGTTAATAAAGACAGGAAAGTTTATCAAGCTATAAAAGTATGCCTTGTTTAGATGATTTATGACCGGATAATCGAATGTGACGATGAGTCCGAGGTTGGGATGAAAGTAGGGACCGGTTAATCGATTGCGATCGTTTGGCATGTTGTAAGGGTTAATAAAGACAGGAACCGGTTAATCGAACGCTATGAAAAGTATGCCTTGTTTAGATGTATAATGACCGGATAATCGAAGACGATGAGTCCGGCAGTTGGGATGAATGTAGGCCGGTTATTCAATTGTTACGATGCGTTTGGATGTTGTGTAAGGGTTAATAAAGACAGGAAACGGTTAATCGAACGCCTTGTTTAATGCAATATGACCGGATAATCGAAGTGACGATGAGTCCGGCAGTTGGGATGAATGTAGGACCGGTTATTCAATTTACGATGCGTTTGGCATGTTGTGTAAGTGTAATAAAGACAAGAAAGGTTAATCGAACGTATGAAAAGTATCTTTTTAGATGCAATTATGACCGGATAATCGAATGTGACGATGAGTTCGGCAGGTTTGATGAATGTAGGACCGGTTAATCGTTTGTTACATCGTTTGGCATGTTGTGTAAGGGTTAATAAAGACAAGAAGGTAATCGAACGTATGAAAAGTATCTTTTTATGCAATTATGACCGGTAATAATGTGACGATGAGTCCGGCAGGTTTGATGAATGTAGGGACCGTAATCGTTTGTTACGATCGTTGGCATGTTGTGTGGGTTAATAAAGACAGAAACGGTTAATCGAACGTATGAAAAGTATGCTTGTTTATGCAATATGACCGGAATCAATGTGACGATGAGTCCGGCAGGTTGGATGAATGTAGAGACAGGTTATTCAATTGCGATGCGTTGGCATGTAAGGGTTAATAAAGACAGAAACGGTTAATCGAACGAGAAAAGTATGCATTGTTTAGATGCAATTCATGACCGGATAATCGAATGTGACGATGAGTCTGTCAGGCTGGGATGAATGTAGGGACGGATTAATCGATTGTTAAGATTTGTTTGGCATGTTGCGTAAGGGTTAATAAAGACAGGAACCGGTTAATCGAACGCTATGAAAAGTATGCCTTGTTTAGATGCAATTCATGACCGGATAACCGAATGTGACGATGAGTCCGGCATTTTGGGAAGAATGTAGGGACGTGTTAGTCGATAGTTACGATTCGTTTGGCATGTTGTGTAAGGGTTAATAAAGACAGGAACCGGTTTATTGAACGCTATGAAAAGTATGCCTTGTTTACATGCAATTCATGAACGGATAATCGATTGTTTTGATGAGTCCGGCAGGTAGGAATGAATGTAGGGACGTGTTAGTCGATTGTTACGATTCGTTTGGCATGTTGTGTAAGGGTTAATAAAGACAGGAACCGGTTTATCGAACGCTATGAAAAGTATGCCTTGTTTACATGCAATTCATGACCGGATAATCGAATGTGACGATGGGTCCGGCAGGTAGGAATGAATGTAGGGACCTGTTAGCCGATTGTTACTATTCGTTTGGCATGTTGTGTAAGGTTTAATAAAGACATTAACCGATTAATCGTACGCTATGAAAAGTATGCCTTGTTTAGATGCAATTTATGACCGGATAATCGAATGTAACGATGAGTCCGGCAGGTTAGGATAAATGTAGGAACCGGTTAATCGATTGTAACGATGCGTTTGGCATGTTGTGTTAGGGTTAATAAAGACAGGACCGGTTAATCGAACGCTGTTAAATGTATGCCTTGTTTTGATGGAATTCATGACCGGATAATCGAATGTGACGATGAATCCGTCGGGTTGGGATGAATGTATGGACCGGTTAATCGATTGTTACGATTTGTTTGGCATGTTGTGTAAGGGTTAATAAAGACAGGAACCGGTTTATCGAACGCTATGAAAAGTATGCCTTGTTTACATGCAATTCATGACCGGATAATCGAATGTGACGATGAGTCCGGCAGGTAGGAATGAATGTAGGGACCTGTTAGTCGATTGTTACGATTCGTTTGGCATGTTGTGTAAGTGTTAATAAAGACAGGAACCGGTTTATCTAATGCTATAAAAAGTATGAATTGTTTAGATGTAATTCATGACCGGATAATCGAATGTGACGATGAGTCCGGCAGGTTTGGAGGAATGTAGGGACAGGTTATTCAATCCTTACGATGCGTTTGGCATGTTTTGTAGGGGTTAATAAAGACAGGAAACGGTTAATCGAACGATATGAGAAGTATGACTTGTTTTGATGCAATTAATGACCGGATAATCCAATGTGACGATGAGTCCGGCAGGTTGGGATGAATAAGTTAATAAAGACAGGAACCGGTTTATCGAAAATGAAAAGTATTCTTGTTTAGCAATTCATGACCGGATAATCGAATGACGAGAGTCCGGCAGTTGGGATGAATGTAGAACGGTTATTCAATTGTTAAATCGTTTGGCATGTGTTAAGGGTTAATAAAGACATGAACCGTTAATCGAACGCTATGAAAAGTATGCTTATTTTGATGCATTTCGACGGATAATGAATTGACGATGAGTCCGGCAGGTGGAGAATGTAGGGACCCTTAATCGTTTTTAGATACTTTTGCCAGTTGTTAAGGGTTAATAAAGACTGGAACCGGTTAAACGAACGCTATGAAAAGTATGCCTTGTTTTGATGCATTTATGAGCGATGAATGTAGGTACCGGTTAATCGATTGCGTTTGGCATGTTGTGTAACGTTTAATAAAGATAGGACCCCTTTAATCGAACGCTTTTAAAAGTATGCCTTCTTTTGACGCAATTCATGACCGTAGAATCGAATGTGAAGATGAGTCCGGCAGGTTAGGATGAATGTAGGGACCGGTTAATCGATTGTTACGATTCGTTTGGCATGTTGTGTAAGGGTTAATAAAGACAGGAACCGATTAATCGAACGCTTTGAAAAGAATGCCTTGTTTTCATGCAATTCATGACCGGATAATCGAATGTGATGATGAGTCCCGCAAATTGGAATGAATATAGGGACCGATTAATCTATTGTAACGATGCGTTTGGCATGTTGTGTTAGGTTTAAAAAAGACAGGAACCGGTTAATCGAACGCTATGAAAGCTATGCCTTGTTTACATGCAATTCATGACCAGATAATCGAATGTGACGATGAGTCCGGCAGATTTGGTTGACTGTAGGGACAGGATATTCAATCCTTACTATGCGTTTGGCATGTTGTGTAAGGGCTAATAAAGACAGGAACCGGTTTATCGAACGCTATGAAAAGTATGCCTTGTTTAGATGCAATTCATGACCGGATAATCGAATGTGACGATGAGTCCGGCAGGTAGGAATGAATGTAGGGACCTGTTAGTCGATTGTTACGATTCGTTTGGCATGTTGTGTAAGGGTTAATAAAGACAGGAACCGTTTTATCTAATGCTATAAAAAGTATGCCTTGTTTTGATGCTACTCATGAACGGATAATCGAATGTGACGATGAGTCCGGCAGAATGGGATGAATGTAGGGACCGGTTAATCGATTGTTACAATGCGTTTTTCATGTTGTGTAAGGTTTAATACAGACAGGAACCGGTTAATCGAACGCTATGAAAAGTATCCCTTGTTTTGATGCAATTCATGTACGGATAATCGAATGTGGCGATGAGTCCGACATGTTAGGATGAATGTAGGGACCGGTTAATCGATTGTTACGATGTTCTTGGCATGTTGTGTAAGGGTTAATAAAGACAGGAACATGTAAGTCTAACGCTATGAAAAATATGCCTTGTTTCGATGCAATTCATGACCGGATAATCGAATGTGACGATGAGTCCTGCAGGTTTGGATGACTGTAGGGACAGGATATTCAATCCTTACTATGCGTTTGGCATGTTGTGTAAGGTTTAATAAAGACAGGAAACGGTTAATCTAACGCTATAAAAAGTATGCCTTGTTTAGATGTAATTCATGACCGGATAATCGAATGTGACGATGAGTCCTGCAGGTTTGGATGACTGTAGGGACAGGATATTCAATCCTTACTATGCGTTTGGCATGTTGTGTAAGGGTTAATAAAGACAGGAAACGGTTAATCTAACGCTATAAAAAGTATTCCTTGTTTAGATGTAATTCATGACCGGATAATCGAATGTGACGATGAGTCCGGCAGGTTGAGATGAATGTAGGTACCGTTTAATCGATTGTTACGATTCGTAAGACTGGAACCGGTAAAACGCTAGAAAAGTATGCCTTGTTTTGATGTGATTTGACCGGATAATCGAATGTGACGATGAGTCCGGCAGGTTGAGATGATGTAGGACCGGTTAATCGAATGTGTACGACGAGTGCACAGGAATTGTAGGGGACCGCCAACTGATTGTTGCCGACTGCTGATGTTGCGGTTAATATTCGTTTGGCATGTTGTGTAAGGGTTAATAAAGACAGGAACCGGTTTATCGAAAGTAATGAAAAGTATGTCTTGTTTACATGCAATTCATGACCGGATAATCGAATGTGACGATGAGTCCGGCAGGTTGGGATGAATGTAGGGACCGGTTATTCAATTGTTACAATGCGTTTGGCACGTTGTATAAGGGTTAATAAAGACAGGAACCGGTTAATCGAACGCTATGAAAAGTATTCCTTATTTAGATGCAATTCATGACCGGATAATCGAATGTGACGATGAGTCCGGCAGGTTGGGATGAAAGTATGGACCGGTTCATCGATTGTTGCGATGCGTTTGGCATGTTGTGTAAGGGTTAATAAAGACAGGAACCGGTTAATCGAACGCTATGAAAAGTATGCCTTGTTTAGATGCCATTCATGACCGGATAATCGAATGTGACGATGAGTCCGGCATGTTGGGATGAATGTAGGGACCGGTTAATTGATTGTTAATATTCGTTTGGCATGTTGTGTAAGGGTTAATAAAGACATGAACCGGTTAATCGAACGCTATGAAAAGTATGCCTTATTTAGATGCAATTCATGACCGGATAATCGAATGTGACGATGAGTCCGGCAGGTTGAGATGAATGTAGGGAATGGTTTATCGATTATTACGATGCGTTTGGAATGTTGTGTAAGGTTTAATAAAGAATGGAACCGGTTAATCGAACGCTATGAAAGTATGCCTTGTTTTGATGCAATTCATGACCGGATAATCGAATGTGACGATGAGTCCGGCAGGTTGGGATGAACGTAGGGACCGGTTTATCGATTATTACGATGCGTTTGGCATGTTGTGTAAGGTTTAATAAAGAATGGAACCGGTTAATCGAACGCTATGAAAATATTCCTTATTTAGATGCAATTCATGACTGGATAATCGAATGTGACGATGAGTCCGGCAAGTTGGTATGAACGTAGGGACCGGTTTTTGATTATTACGATACTTTTGCCATGTTGTGTAAGGGTTAATAAAGACTGGAACCGGTTAATCGAACGCTATGAAAAGTATGCCTTGTTTTGATGCATTTTATGACCGGATAATCGAATGTGACGATGAGTCCGGCAGGTTGAGATGAATGTAGGGACCGGTTAATCGATTGTTACGATTCGTTTGGCATGTTGTGTAAGGGTTAATAAAGACAGGAACCGGTTTATCGAAAGCTATGAAAAGTATGTCTTGTTTACATGCAATTCATGACCGGATAATCGAATGTGACGATGAGTCCGGCAGGTTGGGATGAATGTAGGAACCGGTTAATTGTTTGTTAATATTCGTTTGGCATGTTGTGTAAGGGTTAATAAAGACATGAACCGGTTAATCGAACGCTATGAAAAGTATGCCTTATTTAGATGCAATTCATGACCGGATAATCGAATGTGACGATGAGTCCGGCAAGTTGGTATGAACGTAGGGACCGGTTTATCGATTATTACGATGCGTTTGGCATGTTGTGTAAGGGTTAATAAAGACAGGAACCGGTTAATCGAACGCTATGAAAAGTATGCATTGTTTAGATGCAATTCATGACCGGATAATCGAATGTGACGATGAGTCCGGCAGGTTTGGATGAATGTAGGGACCGGTTAATCGTTTGTTACGATACTTTTGCCATGTTGTGTAAGGGTTAATAAAGACTGGAACCGGTTAATCGAACGCTATGAAAAGTATGCCTTGTTTTGATGCAATTCATGACCGGATAATCGAATGTGACGATGAGTCCGGCATGTTGGGATGAATGTAGGGACCGGTTATTCAATTGTTACGATGCGTTTGGCATGTTGTGTAAGGGTTAATAAAGACAGGAACCGGTTAATCGAACCGGTCTACCGGTTTTTTTTAAAGAATGGACTTGGCCTATACATATGTGTATATAATACATATGTTTTTACTATTTGCGTTTCTGCCAACAGCCATACCATGCTGAAAGCATCTGTTCTCGTTTGAAATGTATATAAAACATTTAAAATTGATCGACATACAAGTGCACATAGCGTTGGAAAGGAAATATCTGAGGCTAATTATTGAAACGATGGAAACGTATAGGTAATTGAAGGCAATTAGTCAAAGTTAGATAAAAGTGTTCAAAGTGTTATCAAAGTCAGTGATCGATATAGGAACCGGTTAATCGAACGCTATGAAAATTGTGGCTTCTTTTGATGCAATTCATGACCGGAAAATCGAATGTGACGATACGTTTGCATGTTGTGTAGGGGTTAATAAACACAGGAAATAGTTAATCGAATCGGTCTACCGGTTTTTTTTAATGAACGGATTTTTCTATACATACACTATATGCCCAAAAGTATCCGGACACTTGCAGATTTTCACATTGTTTAGAATTTCTCCGGAGTGGTTTAATCTACTACCATTAAACTTCGGACATGTAAAGAATAGACAATAACTCACATTTTACATTGAAGATTCGGTCCTGAGGGCAATTAGGGGACCGTCTACAAACTGATGAAGACAAAAAGGTGTTTGGCCCACCCCGCTTCACAGAATACTGATAACAAGATGAAACTTTCAGAAATGGTAATGTTTAATGTGCATAATATTTACAGGAATTTTCGTAAACTCAGTTCAAATATTTGGGAAGATATAAATGTTTTCTTAAAAACTCTCAAATTTTTCCACCTGTGTTTTGCTTATAAAATGCAGAGTTTTCTATTATATTATACGAAACTTATAGAAAAGATGACAATATATTAGAGAAGCATTTGTGTAAAACTGTGGAAAAGAAGTGTTGAATATTACAGGAATTATGAGCATTTTTAGTAAATAATGTTTTACTGCGCATGCGCGAAACATAGCGTAATTTTTCTTTCACAATTTTAAAGCCAGATATATAGGACAACTTATATAAAAATATTCAGTTCAATATCATTAGTATTCAGAAAGATATCGGCATTACAACGAGCAGAACTTTAGGTCCTGTCGAAGAGAAGCTAAAAGATGAGGGGTTGTACACAAATTGATATTTTTTAAACTTATATCTTTAAATAGTTATATTGAATTGTGTAGTGGTGAGAATTTGTTGAATACCCAAGAACACATCTAATATTTGTAACGAATAAAAAAATATATATGTAGAATTATTAAAATATTTTAAGAAAAGAAATTAATTAGATAAAAAATCGTTTCGCCATAAAATAAATATATTTAAAAATATCGTTTGGCTGTAAAATTGTAATATGTAATTTGTTAATAATCCTGTAAATAATCTGGTAAAAAAAGAGAAGAACTGAAGAAGAAAACCGAGAATTCAATCAGGATTGGACGGAGTCGTTTGCATTTATATGCAACAAAGATGGCCTTCCGACTTGTCTGATTTGCCACGAAAAACTCTCACACAATAAAAAGTAAAATTTGGAGAGACACTTCACTACAATACGTACCCAGTTTGCTGGTAAATATCCAACCGGTGACGCACGAAAAAAAGCTGTTGAGAAGCTCCAAGAAAACAACAACACTCAAGTTCCATGCTAAGTAACTGGGCGCAATCTTCCAATAATGTAAATCTGGCAAGCTTTGCAGTGTCATTAGAAATTGCAAAAAGAGGAAAACCATTCACAGATGGTGAGTACGTCAAAGATTGTTTCACACGTGCATCTGAAGAACTGTTTCGTGATTTTAAAAACAAAGCAGAAATCATGAAAAAAATCAAAGATTTGCCATTATCTGCTAAAACAGTACAAGATTGAACTGCTAAAATGTCTTCAAATGTAACACATATGCAAGTGGAAGACATTCAACTGGCTTCTGCCTTATCACTTTCTATAGATGAGTCTTGGGATATAAAAGACACGGCACAAGTTACCCTTTTCGTCAGGCATATGTCGTCCCAAGGTCCAAAAGAAGAACTGTTAGGATTGCTACCGCTCTCGGGGCAAACTCGTGGAGAAGATATAGCAATTGCTGTGCAAAAATGCCTGGAAGACAATGAAATCGATATAAATAAAATCGTTTCTATAGCAATGGAGCCAGAAGTATGACGGAAATACATAGAGGGGTAACATCAATTCTCCAGAAAAAAATAAACCACGAAATTCTAACGTTTCGCTGCGTAATTCATCAAGAAGCGCTTTGTGCCCAAACATTTCTGGCTGAAATAGTTGAGGTCATGAACTTTGTAATTAAGATTATTAACAGCATCTTGGCAAAAGCACTCTACCATCGCCAGTTTAAAGATTTCCTTGAAGAAGTAGATAGCAATAAAGTTCGATGGCTTTCCAGAGGTAACGTGTTGCAACGTTTTGCTTTGTGCTT
>BGPR01036763.1:0-15403 GCA_013235015.1 Araneus ventricosus
TTTTCATAATTTCAGATTTCGCCAACACAGTTGACAAGCTACGAACTCTTCAAATATACTCTGCATAATTTTACTCCTAAATGTGAACTAATATTGCGGCGTTCCATTAAATGCTAATCTGTTCGGAATTGAATTGTGACCAAAGGAAACGGAAGCTTAATTGTCCTGCGATAACCCCCAAGCCACTACACATATTGTGAAAAATGGTACAGATGATTTTTATTCCTGCTGTTGTATTTTTTATGTATTGATAGATATTTTTATAAACTGTCCTCGCTTCCTCGAAATGTGTATATGAAATCCTTCCTTCTAAGCGTTCTTCATTTTCTGACAAAAATCCCATTCTTATTTTCTTTTTCTTTCATATGCTTTATTCTTGAGTCAAGCTGTGTACCTGTAACTTAAGGTACCCTAAAGTGACTTTGATACGATTTACATAAACCAGGGAATTGTTCACAAAGGTGTTTGGTTGCTTGTTTCTTTTGGTAATGCCTCAATACAATGTTTTATATGGACTAATTTTGTATGAAGATGCATTTTTAATATATCTGGATCAGAGGGAATCATTACACCAGGTCCATGTGGGACACATAGTCTCGCAAATGGGGTGTTAGGATAAAACATCTTCTTTTTGTTCTTTAGATTGAAACCATTCGCATTGCATGTGCAAAAATAACAGCCATCAGTGTAATTTCAAGTTTTTCTCCAAACCATTGGTGTACCAAACCGGAAAGGTTGTGTGGGACACAAGGCGTGTCTTTATCCTCCATTTTCATGCCAAAATAAATAAAGTACATTTTCCCCACAAAATCTGATATGTTTCTTAGTCTTTTTTTATTGCATAGTTACCACAAATGGAGCAGAAACTATGTGGTGAATTAACACATCTTCTGGAATCTATTTCTCTCAACCGCAATACAAATTAAAAGTTAAAAGCACTTATAATCAAAACTGGGAATTATACACAAGTGTACGGAACTCAGCTAAGAAGGATATATGGCAAGAAGTAGAAATGGAAGTGCAAAAACGTACGAACAAGCGAATGATTCGGTTTTAAGTGGTTTTTTTCTGGATTTACTGCTGTGTTTAACAGACAGTTTACCTGTTTAGAGAAAATATTAATTAAATAATAGTTTATTCTTTCTTGGATAGAATTTATATAGAACAAATTGTTATTTAACATCTATAAATGCGTTTAATAAGTTCATACAAATAATATAATGTTGCTCTTAACTATACAAAATTCATACTTATGAGACATGTGATTTGTGATCAAACTGTACGTTAGGGAATTTTTTAAATTATTTTTAGAGTAATAAGCATCCAAAAGACTATAAAAAAACTCTGATTATTTTTAAGACAATTTTTCATTGCAAACCTGTGTAACCTATCAAAAACATTAGCTTTTGGCGATTTTTAAAAATTGTTCGGTGCAGTATGTGATAATTCGAGAAACTACGAGATTTAAAAAATTTTTGAAGCAACTGATATTCTCATTTTAATTAAAATTTAAGTTGCAGACGATAAGTGGATTTTATGCATTATAGTATTTTATATAGAAGTATTTTTTCATTAAAAATATCGTCTTTTAAAAAAGTTTTCATTTACGTGCCCATTGGCATTCCGCCAAGTAATAATTAAAACTGCTTAAAATTTCAAAAATATCTAAGTTCAGAGTTTATGACAAGAAGGTACAGCATTTAAGAATTTAAAGAAATGCAATTCTAATGTTTCAAAAATATTAGTTTTGTTTATTTATCCGAAAGTCTTGAATTCCTAGCAAAGAATTATTTAAACTATATAGCACTCTAAATTCAAGTCAAAATTCATTTCTCTAAAAGTCCTGCTTAAAACTTTTCCTTTATAGCCAGTCTGACAGTTCATACAGGCTCTCTTTAACAACTTGTTTTAAGCCGAAAATAGCAGTAAAAGGGGAAAAAAGTAAACGCTCAGATGGCCGATGGTCTCTTGGAAAAGTTTCGAATTCTCCATCTGAGCCATGAAATGTTGTGAAATATTTTCTGACATATTTCAAGACAAATAGCTGCAGACAGCTCTTACTTTTGTCTCTAATATTGCTGAGTGGTGCGACAAAATGTCACCGTTAGGAAAATTGCTGCTGGCAGCAATAATTGCGGACAAGAGAACTTTCACAGATGATTTTATTAATCAAATGAATTAAATTGAATTTATTTTATACTCTTATATGGAGTTAAGACATTAAATTAACAGTGTTATCAGAAACAAAAATATAAAAATTTCGTTGCTATTCACCTATTTACGAGGGACTTTCCGAAAGTAGGTTTCGTCATACGTTTTCACCAGGAAGCTTTATTACAATCCGAAGAATACAATGGCATAACAAAATACAAACCTTTGTCTCTTTTTCCGCATATTCGCTTCCGACATTGATACATTTGTCGTACCGTGAAATCAATTTCAAGAAACCATCCTAATAAAAATCGGCGCCCCAGCGAGCGAAGAAAATTCTTCACAGTCTTTTGCACCTCTTCATTGCTTCGGAAGTTATGTCCTGATAGTGCTGATTTCAATGGAGAATAAAGGTGAAGGTGGGTGACAAAGGACCTCACGCTGATCACAAGATTGCAAGAATGGCAATAAGCCTCGAGGGGTTTTGTTCTTGGACCATAATGCAAAACACCATACAGTAAAGGACACAAAAGAACACATTCGTCGCCTGGCACGGGAGAGATTGGATCACAAGGCCTACAGACCCGATCTTACCCATCAGACTTTCAACTTTTCCTGCATTGAAGTCAGCACTATCGGGACTTCATTTCCGAAGCAATGAAGAGGTGCAAAAGACTGTGAAGAATTTTCTTCGCTCGCTGGGGCGCCGATTTTTATTAGGATGATTTCTTGAAATTGATTTCACGGTACGCCAAATGTATCAATGTCGGAAGCGAATATGTGGAAAAATAGCCAAAAGTTTGTATTTTGTTATCCCATTGTATTTTTTGGATTGTAATAAAGCTTCCTTGTAAAAAAACATGACGAAAATTACTTTTGGAATGTCTCTCGTATGTGTTTAGAGATATACTATGCTTCTTTTAACAGTCTGGGATGTATTAAACGTTAGGGGCACTATACGAGATATACTATGCTTCTTTTAATAGTCTGTAAAACGTTAGGGGCACTATGCGAGTACCAGAGGCCCGTGGATGCAAGGAACTCCAAAATAAAGATGTTTTTAATAGAGCGATTGATTCAGCTATTCTCGAGCCCCTCCCTCCAATTAATTTCGAATTAACCAGATGTAAATGCCTAATCCGAAGAAAATGGCGTTGGATCGATTCCTGATGACCTGGTACAGTGAAACCTCTCTACAACGGCCAAGGTAAACTGACCGTTCGGAGGAGTGTCCTCTCTATAGCGAATTCATGTTTGGAAGTACGAAATATGTACTTAAACAAGCTTTTATTCGTTATTTCTGACAAAATGATGTTAAGAATGATATTAAAAATGATTTATTCGATGATGGTTTTTATTTTTTAAGGACACAACTTGTGTTTGCTTGGATCTTTCAGCTTCTTCGGAGGTAACTTTTTCAATTTTGTATTTTTTTAATTAGAAAAGTAATTTCTTCGATTTGTCGATAGTTGTTGAGGAATGGGCAATAATGTTGTAGTGTTGGGATTCTCAACGCGCATTCGCCGATGGAGGGCGCTCTCCTCCCCCGAGGGTCGGGGATTGGTTTTTAATCAGTCGAGTTGCGAACTTGAAGGCTGGAGGGTCTTGTCGGAAAGCGTCGGCGAGTGAGGCCGGAATCCCAACGCTTATTTCGATTTGACGTAGGGTCCAGACGTATCTCTCTGTCTGTGTTGTTGCTAGCCATGAAGGGACTCAACAATTATTTCCATTTTGCTATTCTGTCCGTATTCAGTGTTTGTCTAGTCTTCTGTGTTGTCATCTAAATAAACTTGTTTGTGTTACATCACTGGAGCATGATAATCCTTTGAAAAGAACCCACACCATGAAAAAGGGTTACCACCATCACATTGGCGCAGTCGACGAGGATTGGATTACCAGGGCTCTCTGGAAGGTAGGCAACTTCATTTTTTTTGCATGCATTGTTCGGACATCTCCGGCGTATTGTGCAACTAATAATAATGCTTCCTTTCGCGAGGAAAGAGGAGCTGAGAGTTGTAGCCGAGGAAATTGGCGAAGCAGCTACGGTAGAAATGAAGGTAGCCGAGTTGAGGGAAATTATCTTGAGTAGCGAGGCCTACAAAAATGACCCAGAATCAGTGAACAACTTTTTGAGCTCGATTGTAGAGGCTAGAAAGCGGAAAGAAGAACAAAGCGATAATTTAGAATTCGAAAAAATAAAATTAGAGAAAGCGAAACTAGAGGCTCAGTTGGAATTAGAACGCATAAGCTTAGAGCGAAAATAGAAAGCGTGCGAATGGATCCCGACGCTAGCAGTGCTTCTGGGAATGGTAATAGTTTTAACTGTGTTGAAAACTATATTCATAGTGTTCGTACTCTAACGCTCCCGATTCCTAAAAGAGCGGAAGGTTGGAATCTATTCTTTGCATCGTTAGAAAGAGCCTTCAATACGAAAAACGTACCGGATGAATTCAAGGGAGAAATTTTGTTAAATTTAATGGGGGAAAAAGCAACTAATGTATTGATCTACATTAAAGAGGGTGACGTGAAAGATTATAAAAAAGTAAAAGATACTGTGTTGCGAGAATTCGAACCAACCCCTTTGGCTTGTTTGCAAAATTTTCAAAAGGCGAAACGTTTACAGAATGAAACGCATGTCCAGTTCGCTTCGCGATTGGCGACCGGGTGGGAACAATATTGCACATTACGCGATGTTAAAGATCTCGAGACGCTAAAAGAACTAATTGTTAGTGACAAATTATATCAATCACTCGATCAAGAAACTTCCACTCATGTAAATCTGAAACAAGAGCGAGGCTGGTTTAGGCCTTTGATGCTTGGAAAGGAATGCGATTTATTCTTTACATCTAAAAATAGATCGTTTTCAGAAGTCCATTCGGATTCTCAAAAGTATAGCTCAAATGAGCACAAATCGCGAGAAGAAACTAGGCAGTATATTCCTCCTCATTCTAGAAGGGACGAACCAAAATTTAAATCAAAAGATAAAGAGACAAAGAAATTAGATTGTTACATTTGTGGTGAAAATCATATGGCGCGGAATTGCAATAAAAAGTATTCCAAACCGGATACAAAAAGAAAAGAAGCGGTCGTAGCAAAAATAAATTCAGATTTCTTAAAACCGGATGTGAATATTCATCCACTAACGCGTGTAACGGTTTCCGTGGGGGGAAAAGAATTAGATTGTATTTTGGATTCAGGGACGCAAGTGTTCGTAATAAATTCTGCCTTGCTGAATAATTCAGAAAGTTTTGACTATGGGAAAATAATGTTAACTTCCGCGTTTGGTGAAAATGTTGTAGCAAGATTAATTAAGTCGACGATAACTCTTCCAAATAAAACATCATTAAATCATCCACTCGAATGTATAATAGCGGTTACGGATAAGCTAAACGTCGATGCGTTGATTCCACTATCGTTATATGAATCTTTATGCTCATTAAATAAAGAAAAGGTTATGCACTTGGTAGCAGATAAAAGTGAATGTCTGGACAATCGCTCTCATGAGGAGACAAATGAAAATGACTCAGCGTTGAGTGAAACTATGAATGATTCCGACGATTCTAACTTTTATTCCGATGCGACAAAATTAAAACAGGAGCAAAAAGAGTGTTTGTCTTTAGAAACCGTTAGGGATCAACTAACGCAAAGCAAGGGAAATTTTATATTAATTGAGGGATTAATTTATCACAAAGATAAAATTCTTAGCGAACCCGTAGCTCAATTGGTATTGCCGCGTAGTACGGTAGAAAATGTAATGAAGCTCGCGCATGAATCTGTTTTTGGAGGTCATATGGGGGTGAGGAAAACGAAAGAAAGGATTAGATATAATTTTTATTGGCCTAATATGTCGAACGATATTGCCGATTTTGTCCGAACATGCATGGGTTGCCAATTAAGGAGAAAGGATAAGATAAGTGATAGAGCTCCCATCACTCCAGTTGACCGCCCTGAGCTTCCATTTGAAACAGTAAATATAGACTTGATCGGTCCAATTGAACCTCCGTCTGGTCGTGGACATAAGTACGTTCTGTGCTTAATGGATCAGATGACTAGGTGGCCTGAGGCAATACCTCTTAGATCCCTATCCGCAAAGGCGACATGTGATGCGCTACTGCAGATATTTTCTCGAACTGGAATTCCTAATGTAATAGCTAGTGATAGAGGTACTAATTTCACGTCATCTCTGACCGAGGAATTCGTTAAGAGAATTGGGTCGAGTCCGAGATTTTCTTGTCCTGGCTATCCAGCCAGCAATGGACTTGTCGAGAGGTGGAATGGAGTGCTAAAAAATATGTTGCACCATATCATTAGAGAAGATCCTCGAAATTGGGATCATCAGATACCCTTCCTACTATTTGCTTACCGAGAAGTACCAAATACCACTACTGGGGTGTCACCCTTCAGATTGATGTATGGCAGAGAGGCTCGAGGGTCTTTGGCGATTCTAAAGTCTTCATGGGAGGTGAAGTGCACTTACCTACTAATGTTACCCCGTCAGCGGTAGACTATTTACAAGAGATGAAAATTAAGATGGAAAAGGCAGCGGAGAAAGCTTCCTTGGTAGCAGCTGACAAACAAAAATCATATAGTGAGTATTTTAATAAACGATCGTCCGTGCGAGCTTTTAACATTGGAGAGCAGGTGGTGTTGTTGATACCTGACTCTAGCAATAAGCTATATGCTAGGTGGACTGGTCCAGGTGAGATAGTCGAGCACCATCCTCCTCATTCTTATAAAGTAAGATTAGCTGATGGAACTGTTAGGCATGTGCACGTAAACAAAATACGGAAATACCATCCGCGCTCTCTCGCGGTTGGAGTTATCTTTGAGGAAGATCATGATTTTGGGGAGATCAACCCAACTCCCAACACATCGGATGTCGATTCTCGTGAATTGTGTGAGAAAATAAATTTGAATCATTTAAGCGATGAGCAGAGAAATAATCTGTGTGGATTATTGCTTAGGCATAATGAACTCTTCACAGGCAAGATGAAAGTTGTCAAAGTAGGTGCCCATCGTATACGGCTTAAACCTGACGCAGAGAGGAAGAAACCGTTTGTCTACCGTATCCCTGAAGCTTTAAAGAATAAGGTAGATGAGCAAATAGATGAACTTTTAGCGCTAGATCTCATTGAGGAGAGCGATGCCGAGATCGCCTATCCCATCGTGTGTGTTAACAAGAAGGACGGTAGTATACGTCTATGCGTGGATTACCGTGCATTGAACGCCGTGACTGTCTCTGATGACTTCCCAATGGAGGAGGCCGTTGATTTAATCCAATCAATTGGCAAGGCGAACGTCATTACCACGTTGGATTTATTAAAAGGGTACTGGGCCATACCTATGGATCTAGAGTGCAAGGAACTCACCTCGTTCAAGACTCATCGTCAGCAATATCAGTTCAAAGTGATGAGTTTTGGTTTGAAGAATGCGTCAGCTACGTTTCAGAGAGTGATCAATAGGGCTTTGTCTCAGTACAGAAACTTTTCACGTGCGTATATCGATGATATTGCTGTGTATTCGGAGAACTGGGAGGAGCATATGATTCTTCTGGAGACCATTCTATGCAAACTTCGAGAATTAAACTTTGCTGTCAATCTGAAGAAGTGCTCGTTTGCGAGGCCTCACGTAAAATATTTGGGGCGTGTCATTGGCTCCGGTCGGCATCAACCTGACCCGGATAAGACCAACACTATTGAGAATCTACCTCAGCCCAAAACCAAAAAGGAGTTGCGAAGTGTTCTAGGATTGTGCAACTACTATCGGGAATACATTCCTAGTTACTCTGAGCTCGTCTATCCTCTAACGGAACTGACAAAGAAAAAGGTTCCAGATAACATCCCATGGACTAAAGAACACGATTTAACTTTTGATCGTTTGAAGAGAGCTTTGGTTGAAGCTCCTTCCCTATATACGCCAAGGCCTGATCAACCATTCATAGTGCATTCGGATGCTTCCCAAATAGGAGTGGCTGCGTGTCTGTCACAAAGGGCTGGTGAACAATGTTGTCCAATAGCATATGCCAGTCAAAAACTGACAAGATGTCAACAATCTTGGTCGACTATTGAGAGGGAGGCATTTGCCATCGTGTGGTGCCTTAAAAAGTTTGAAGTTTGGGTTTATAGATCAGAAATAGAATTTTACACGGACCATAACCCGTTGCCCTTCTTAACAAAAGGTGCTTCGCAATCTGCGAGACTACAACGCTGGGCATTTGCCTTACAGCGATACAATATAACAATTAAACATTGCCCTGGAGCAAAAATGCCGCATGCTGATGCACTCTCACGTTTAGTGTGATTTCTTCAGTATGAATTTTATGTGACTTCCTTTCATTGGACTTTTATTATATTTCTCTTTCATGTTAATTTTATTGTGTTTCTGTGTTGAATTCAGTATTCAGTACATTAAGTATTTTCAAGGATTTATGTGTTTCCTTGAGTACAAATTTACTTTGAATTTAGTTTAGGTTCCGGGATGTATTGCGAGACTTCTTTGCATCTGTTTAATATTCTTCTTTCTGCATGTGTAATTATTTTAATTGAGTGTTTGCATTTTTATTTTTCAGTGAATTTATGTTGTGTTTCCCTTTCAATAAACTTTTGTAGTTTTTGTGTTTGAAAGGATTGGTTTTTCCATCATTTTATTTGCTGTTCTTTAATTATTAAATATAAATGAATATGGTTTCGGCCTATAATGTTTTAAAACGTGAGTGAAAGCATAACATTTTAATGATAATATTTTACTGCTTAAGCTGTTGGAAGTAATATTTTGAGGTTATCATTGAATTTGATTACAATTTTTGAGCAGTTAAATAGTGTTCATATTTGTGTGCTTCATGTGTAGTCAATCATTTTATATACATGGTTTCTGTTTTGTTTTACTTCATCGATGAGTTGTGATATATATATATATATATATATGTGTGTGTGTGTGTGTGTGTGTGTGTGTGTTTTGAACCTCAATGTCAGATTAAAAATATGAGGATGTTTCAATCTTACGTGGGGGGTGTAGTGTTGGGATTCTCAACGCGCATTCGCTGATGGAGGGCGCTCTCCTCCCCCGAGGGTCGGGGATTGGTTTTTAATCAGTCGAGTTGCGAACTTGAAGGCTGGAGGGTCTTGTCGGCGAGTGAGGCCGGAATCCCAACGCTTATTTCGATTTGACGTAGGGTCCAGACGTATCTTTCTGTCTGTGTTGTTACTAGTCATGAAGGGCCTCAACAATTATTTCCATTTTGCTATTCTGTCCGTATGCAGTGTTTGTCTAGTCTTCTGTGTTGTCATCTAAATAAACTTGTTTGTGTTACATCACTGGAGCATGATAATCCTTTGAAAAGAACCCACACCATAAAAAAGGGTTACCACCATCACAAATGTCATCTATTTTTTACTTAAGACTGTTCATCTGAAAGTTTCATTTGTTGATCGTCGCAACCCATATCAGCAACTTCTTTGTCAGAGTCCAAATCATCACATGAAAGACACAAAAAATTATTTTTAGAAAAGCAAATGTAATAAATCGAATAACTCATATATTTTTAGATTTTATTGAAGCTGAACGGATGACCAACTTGCCCGCTTTGAGGCGTTTGAGTGACTGTTGTTAGGGGTTATTTTAACGTTATGTCTATGGGCTGAAAATTCCGTGCCAAGAAAAAATGGCTGTTGGGAAGAGTGACCGCCATGCAGGGCTGGCGGCTAAGAGAATTTTCACTGTATTTTCTTCCCCGGGCTTGAAGAAGAAACCCATTAACCATAATGAAAAAATTTTCTCACAAGTGGTCATTTCAGTGATTGAGTAAGTGATGTCTTTCAATAATAATAAAATACTTCTTCAGCCATTAGTAATAATATATCAGTTCAGTAGATCTACTTCCAGATAGCTATCTTGATTCAATGAACTATTTCGTAAAATCACGTGCCGGAAATGGAAAATCAATCATTCCCTAATTTATGTCATTTCCATCCGTTTTTCCATCATACTCTTGTTGAAAGGCCGAACAATCCGAAGTTGCCTGTCTTGTTGTCTTTCCTTTCACATCGCTGAATAACATTTTCAGCTTTCTCAATAAGCACGTATGTGCTGAGAGCTATCCCCACCTCATTGCGCCACGTAGACACCAGAAGAGATTTGCAGTGAACTTCTGGGTTGGTAGCATTGGTTATTGCTTGTTTGACGCTTACCTTTCACCAGGTCGTTTGACTTGCCATGTCTTCCAGAAGCAACTGCTTCTCAGTTTATTGTAAGATGATTCTCTCAGTCCACAGAGAGGTACACGGTTAATGTATAATGGAGCCAACGGGACACTTGACTGTCGCGATCCGACTCTTCCTGAATGTCACATTGGTGTCATATTAATATTGTTTCGAAGCTGTAAAGTTGTTTCCCTAACATGTAATCTTATGGCAGGAAAGAGAGTTTTACAGAGGTTTTACTGGCAGCCAAGCCAATGAACGCCGACACCTCGGCGACAACTTTGGCAACCTTGACGACAAAACGAAACTTCTAGAAAATTCATGAATTGCGGTCCTGTCTCCACTAGGAGAGGAAATATCCAGAACCTTTAAGAGATTTCTATGTGACGTCACTTCCTGTTGGAAAAGGTATAAAACGCAAGCTCTCACACCGAGAGTGAGTCACTTGGACTTTGATCAGTAGTGCAAAATGGTGAGTTAATAGACATTGGCCGCTATAGAAAGTGCTGTTAACTGAGATTTATTGGTGATCCCTGTTGTTAATGTATACAAGAGCTTCTCAGTTTTTTTTTACCTGTGCTTAGTATTTTGCTGAAATCTTTGCGAAATAAAGCTTTATTTATTTTTTTATCCTGCTTTTCGGAATACACCCACTGGACGATTTTTTCAACAATATGAATAATTCAAGCGAAGAAATAAAGGTAGAAAAATGCTAATTTAGATTAAGTTCAAATCAGTTTATTGTAAATAATATTAAAATAAACACTAAAAAATCCCACATATTTTAATACCAGAATTCATAATGTCTTCACGGATTATGAAATTATCGTTCATATTTCCAAGTACTTTTATACCATCTTTACACATATAGAGTTTTAATAAACACTTCAGTCTCGCTTCTATTAAAAATATTTGTCTTTTAGAGACTCCGAAATGTCTAAAAGATGAAAATGTTGAAAAACGAAGTGTCGACAGACGTCACTTCCTCGTTACATTGTATTTCATTTCAAGTGTCTGTTAGTTCCTTTTCTCTTATCTCTCATTTAAAAGTGGCGTTTCTTTTCAACATTTAGCCTCTTCGCATGATAAACAAAACACTGAAATGACTTTCCGCAAATAATTCTGAAGTAAAAGGAATTATGACAGACAGGTCACCTTGTAATTTAGGCAATAATTTTCTTTAAAATTTGCTCGAATGAAAAGGCACTATTTATTTAACTTCTTTGAAATGAATTCAAGGAAGAGCGAAGTTAGCGGTGTCGTCCTTGGGTTCGATATTACGAGATCCGTTGAAAAGTAACCCTCTAGCTGCTTCAAAACCGGATGTTAATCTTTCCTAACTGAACTCAGAAATCTTTTTAAAAGAAATAACCATGTCAGATAATATAGAAGACAAATAATGATTTGCATTCTGTGATTCATTTTAAATTTAGATCTGAGAAGCGTATTATTTCTTACAAAAAGTTCAATGAATATAAAAACGATTTTATTTCAGTGACTATTTTTAGAGTGTAAAAGACGCTTAGTTTGATTTATTAAAAAGCTTTTCAGTCGCAGTTAAATTGATCATTATTTGGATTGTCTCTGTCGATTTCATTTCAAAAAATCAATACATTATCATCTCGATAGAGAAATGGAATGAAATGCCTTTAAATTAGATTATTAAGTGAAATTTGACTTAAAGAATTAAAATGAAAGCTCCATCAAATCACTTATATTCCGGTCGATGAATGTCGATTTCATTTTTAAAAAATGCAATTTCATCACGACAGAGAAATGGAATGAAAAATCTTTAAATGATTATTAAAAGAAATTTAATTTATTGAATTAAAATGAAATCCATCGAATACTTTACATTTCATGCGATGAAATTTTCTGAAACTAAGTAACAGCGGAAAAGTAAAATTAACGTTTAATTCAAAAATGGGGGTTATTTATTATATCTTTAGTCTTATTATAATATATTCGGTTTTAACATCGGTACACAGAAAATAGTCCCTCCCGTCCTATTTAATTACATTTAAACAATGATAAAAGGGCATTAAATCTATATATTTAAAACAATTTGTGAAAAAAACCTTCGCCGAGCCCGCCAACCTCAATCACTTAACCGATTTCGGCATTTCTTTTTTTTTCATTTGAGAGGTTATGACGTCTAGATCTGTCATCAAGGGTCGCCAGCCGCCAACCCCCCATTTTGGAACGAAATCGAAATACCATTTCTCATCTGTACATTGTCTATGGGTAAACCTTGTAGAAATCCCCCAGCCCTAACCACCCCACGTAGTTTTTTTTCATTTGAAAGGTTATGACGTTTAGATATGTCATCAAGGATCTCCTGCCCCCACCTCCATTTTCGAACAAAATCGAAAAAAACATTTCTCCATCATACATTCTCTATATGTTTTTTTCGATTTCGTTCGAAAATGGGGGGATGGGGCAGGCGACCCTTGATGGCATATCTAAACGTCATAACCTTTCAAATGAAAAAAAAAATGTCGAAATTCGTCAGGTGGTTGCGGCTGGGGGATCTCTACAGGGTTTAAAAGTTTGGTAAACACCGAGTCCTCCAGCCTCAATCACTGAACCGATTTCGACATTTTTTTTATTTGAAATGTTATGACGTCTAGATATGCCATCAAGGGTCGCTTGCTACCCCCCCCCCCCCCATTTTCGTATGAAATCGAAAAAACATTTCTCCAACATACATTCTCTATATGTTTTTTCGACATCGTTCGAAAATGTAGGTGGGGGACAGGGGATCCTTGATGACATATCTAGACGTCATAAACTTTCAAATGAAAAAAAATTGTAGAAATCCTTCGGGTGGTTGGGGCTAGGGGATTTCTACAAGATTTACCCAGAGTCAATGTACAGAAGATAAGTGTTTTTTCGATTTCGTTCGAAGATGGAGGGTGGGGGTCAGGCGACCCTTGATGACGTATCTAGACGTCATAACCTTTCAAATGAAAAAAAATCCGTGGGGTGGTTGGGCCTGGGGGATTTCTACGGTTGTCTAAGGTTTACCTATAGACAATGTACAGAGGATAAGTGTTTTTTCGATTTCGCTCGAAAATGGAAAGTGGTGTGGGGCAGGCGACCCATGCTAGTATATCTAGATGTCATAAGCATTCATATGAAATAAAAATTATCGAAATCCGTCGAGTAGTTCCTGCTGGCGAACTGTCTGAAGGCTTTACTGTCTTATTTTAAATATATAGATTAAAACAACTTTTCAGCTGAGCACCCTCCCAGTTTGTTGACTAGACCCTGAAAAGTTGTTTTTGAGTACTTTCATTAACCGTGAAAGCAGATTTATTTACTAGAATGTTTGATGGCTATAAAAAAACGAAAAATTGAACTGAAAAATAGTTTTTTATATATATTTCCAGAGTATTTTTTTCAAGTACCGTATTGAGACATTTCAAAAATTTTCTTTTGATGGGAATATAAAAATTGTTTTTCGTTTTATCCTATTAAAATCACTTTGGAAATCTCTTTAAATTTCAAATTTGTAGTAACATCATAGCCTTCATACGTCTGTCATATCTTCGTCTACCTTGATTGCATCAGCCTTTGCATTCTGCGCATAATTATTTTTTAATCACGCAAAGTTCAGAAAGAATGCCATATGAAAGACATTAACATCTTAATAAAAGTGAAAATGAAAATTATGCTTTGAATTTAATGTCCAAAGAAAATATTACGAAAGCATGCAAACGAAAGATTTGATGAAACAGTTAAATGGATTTGGATTTCATTAAAAATTGAAAGCATTAATTAATTAAAAATATAATTAAAATTTAGAAAAACCGTTTCTTAGTGAGAACCTACTATCCAAGAAGTAACAACGTGCCAGACGTGGTACTCCAGTTCCAACTCTCTGCCTTGTAGAGCTTTGAATTCTGGGCTTTACGCATCTCTGCACTCTGTACAATTGTTGCGTCGCGCAATTTACAGAAAGTATGACAGCCTAAAGACATTATCATGACAAAATAGGCAACTAATACTTCGCAAATCTAAGGCCATAGACCCACTTCTAAGAGCTCAGTTTTTCATCAGAAAAAAAATTAAATTGGGAAATCCTGACTAGGTAGTTTTACGATTCATCAAACAGCATTCAATTGGTTTTGATGAAACTTTCTGAGAAAATAAGTTGTGCAATTAAAGAATCCCCTTCGAAGCACTCGTTAAAGAGCTCTCATTTAAGTAGTTTTCAGAAACGCCTCGTTTGCAGAAACTATTTTTTCTTTTTCTTTCTTTCCCTGGAGTGGGTCTGCATTTCAGAAAGCTTTCTAAGAAATGAGGTGAGTGATTAACTGAGATCTTATAATTTATTTATAGAAAACTCTAATTTACCAACTATGGGGAACATGAAATTTCCGCTTTTCAGTCAGACTAATCACCCATTTTGAAGCTATAAGAGGCCTACTTTGGGACAAACGTGATTATTCTGAACCGTAATCATTTTTAAAGTATGAAAGCTGCACCAGAACTCCTCTCAGTTCTTCAATACGCCACCGGTAGAACGTTTGACTTAGGGTTTCTTTCCCGGGATCCCGGGAACGGAAATAGAAAGTTTTCATACTTTTTGCATTCCCGGGAATTATACTTGGTTCGCTGAAATTCCCGGGAACAAAACATTATGAAATTATTCAAAAAATCACCTCTCAAGAATGATATTTTACAAAATTATGTTGAGGCATAGTTTGTCTGTGAAAACAGGTACAATTAATATAATTTAACAAAATATATTAAAAATTAAATAATTAAACTTTTGTATTAAACAGAATGGCGCATATGCAGCAACTTCCAATAAAATACAGATAATAGAATATAAAAAAAATACAGAATAAACAGAAGAAGTAAACAATATACCTTTTTGCGCGCCCAACGCAGCAGCATCCAGTGACTGCATCAACAAAATTGTCCTACAATTAGCCAACAAACCACTATAGAATTAAACAAAAAAAAATCGTGCTCTAATAATTAAAATAATTAAAACAGATAAAAGAAAACAATTAGAATATAAAAGAAAACAATTAGAATATAAA
>BGPR01036764.1:0-10678 GCA_013235015.1 Araneus ventricosus
GGGATATATTGTCCAACTGTTAAATACGATTGGGACAATATATCCCACAAAAAGAATTTATTCAAAATTTCTTAAATCTGATATTAAAAAGGCTAAATCATTACTTAATAAGAATAGTAAGAACTATTTTACACTAAATATGGCATAAATATAGTTGTAATTACTGCAAAATTTAAAAAAATAGACCTATTGATTAATACGCATATTCAAAAACATAAATCCGCCATTTGCAAGCTGAGAAAGTTTCCAAGTTTCTTTAATCATAATTGTATTCCCTAATTCCGTAAGAATACTGAAAACATAAAAAACCATGTAAAAAAGAAATTTATTTACCAACAGGGAATGAACCCTATTACCACAAGACATTTAACGATATCCACACGATGTTGCCACGATATTCTGAATACCGCACAATATCGTAAAGATATCGTATGAATACTGTACGGCATCTTGTGCTAAAGGAAGTCTAATCTCCGGGACCTATATGCCCATTAGGGCCAAAAGGATTAAAAGAGACAAGTTCCTTTGCTTTCGAAGCTTTTCTCTAAAGTTAAAAAAATACGTATCAAGATAACTGTGATAGTATGATTCGGATTAGAAGACAAACTTCAATGAAATTAGAAGTGCATGATTTATACTAATATTTTCGAGTCACTGGAAACATTCAAAAATTTGCTCCTGAATTTTATTCTACGTTTGCAATTTCTTATAGGTTAAATAATGAAAAGCAATTAGTTTCGAGCAGAATTTCACCAAGAATGAACTTTAAAAATGCTTTGTACGAACAAGATCAGGGATGGAGAGCCTTTTTTGCACTGAAATGCCTGATTAAATTTCGGTAGTTGGGCAAAAGACCACACGAGCAGAATCTTAAAGGTTATTGTGTTCTTAATTATTATTATATACCAGAAAAGCACATTATTTCAATGCTAATTATAAATAACTGGTAAGGCCGCGTAAGAAACTCAAGAAGGCAGCATGTTCCCCACCCCTGAACAAGATTCTCCAAAATAGGAAAGATTATTGTAGAGAAAAGATACTAATAGTCATGAAGTAAATTTTAATCACACCTTTGGATTTATTTCGTTGGAACTATCGAAATAAACCTTGAAGAGGGACGAGACTCATGTTTATATGGAATGCCGCTGTTGAAGAATTAATTCAATTTCAGGAACCATTTTTATTAGATGGCTAAGTTCCACGACATAGTACAATAAAAGGTACAAGACAGAGAACAACAACACAACACAAATACACAGAAGAAGAAGAAGAGAGAGAGGCATCATGGGAAAAACCCGGATGGCTCTAGTAGCGCCACCTACCATAAAAAGGAGAAGGCAGTGAATTGTAACCTCTACAACCTACATTTTTACAGAAATTTCTCTGTTTTATCGTATACCAGCATTACGTTGTTTTGGGTGGAGGGTCAATGGGCGTCTACATAAATGCATGGCTAACAAACAAAGATCTCTAACGCTTCCGCGTTAGTGGCTCATCCCTATGTCTGCCAAACTAACGTTCGTGAAGAGAGCAGATTCATTTTTATTTTGACCTAGCCGCCTTTGGCAACCAGCTTGCTCGCCGGCAAACGTGAGAGTTTCACTTTAATTGCATATCTTATGCATAAATTGATATTCACGGTTACTCTAGGGAAGTGTTTTTTTAACTGCAAATCAGAATGGATATTTAAGACGTGTTATAATGGAACATTAGTTCCAGGTTGTCAGAGCCAACTTCATTTTGTTATTCTCCATGCAAAATATGCAGTTGATTCCAGTATTAAAGTGGGACAACGTGTTAAAATATGGTGATAAAAAGAACAAAAAAATAGCAAGAATATAATCATACACTTTCAGGATATACACTCATGTCCATAAATTAAGGATAATGAAGTTCAGGCAAAGAAAGAGACAGAAGCAAAACAAATTTGACTTATTTGTAAAGTCTATTTATTAAACAAAGGGTAAAGAGCAAAACAGATGCTATATGTTTGACATAATTAATAAAAATTGCGATTTTTACTCCCTGGAGCAAATTTCAAAAAAGAACCTATTTACAAAAAACAGTATAACATGGTTAGTATGATGGTTAATACGGAGTATGTCTCCCGGATGATGCAATACAGGCCTTACAACGCCTAGGCATGCTGAGTATCAAATTATCAATCTGATCTTGGGGAATATTACACCACTCATCAAGCAATGCCCTCCGAAGTTCCGGTAGACAGGTGGGAGGGGGTTGACGGGCTGCAATTCGTCGGCCAAGCATATCCCACACATGCTCTATTGGATTCAAGTCCGGTGAGTATATTGGCCAATCCATACGGGTGATATCCTCCGATTGAAGGCATTCGTATACAATGTTTGCACGGTGAGGACCGGCGTTGTCATCCATAAACAGAAATTCAGCACCCATGGCGCCCCGAAACAAACGTACATGTTGTTCCAGAATGACATCTCGATAGATGTGGCCTGTCATCGTTACACTCTGAACAAGCAGGTCAGTTCTGGAACCAAGAATAATTCTTCCCCAAACGAGCCATCCTGCACCACCGTAACGGTGTCGTTCAATGGTGTTCTCTTCGTGGTAACGGGTACCTGGCGCTCTCCATATGAAAGTCCGGCGAGAATCAGACTGCAAACTAAACCTGGACTCGTCGGAAAACATCACACAAGACCACTGTTGCGGTGTCCACAATGCATGCTCTCTACTCCAGGCTAATCGCAGGCTTCAGTGAGTTGCGGTGAGTGGAACACATCTGACAGGCCTACGAGCATATAGACCAATGTGCCCTAAGCGTCTGTACACGGTCTGCCTTGAAACTGTCGTACCGGTAGCTGAAGAGAGCTGACGAGACAGGTCTGATACTGTGTTCCGTCTGTTTCTTTTGGCAGTAACTGCCAAATACCGGTCCTCATTCGGCGTTGTAACTCGGGGGCGACCTGTGCTGTAACATCTGCTCACATTACCATCATCTTGGAATCGTTGCCAAAGCCTGGAGATGACACTCTGGGCGATTCCAAGTTCCTCGGATACTTCCAGCTGGGTACGTCCACATTCCAGTCGTCCGATAATTCTACCACGTAAAAAATCATCCAAATGCTTCCTTTGTGCCATAACTATGCGGTTATTGCACTGAAAGGCTTTTAAAGCGCTTGTGAACAATTTTACTTCTTTGCCACCATTCCTTACATACCCCTCTCTTACACTCTCGTCATTGTGACGTACTATCCGCGCCATCTGGTGGTTTCCTGTAATTTGCATATTCTTCTTCAAGATGTGTGTGATAATTCTACAGGTGAAATTTTTATTTTAGAGTTCAATTTCTGTGTGATTCTGAATTATCCTTATATATAATTTATGGACATGAGTGTATTTCCTAGTATACTTAATATCTTAAAAAGCTTTATTTACAAATTTCACAAAAAAATATGATGGAATAAAAAAAGAAAGTAAAACTCATTACGATTTTACCAATGAATGTGAAAAAGCAAGCAGAATCTTCATTGTTTATTCGTTGAGTGCGTACAGTGTGGTTAACAATTTCAGAACCAAAGTGCGTACCTACCTATAGTAATTTTTAATAACAATAAAAGAGAATGTGTAGGTGTGTCTTTGTCTGTCTATTAGCGCTCTACAGAGCAACCTCTTAAATCTAAAACTACAAAACTTCACACAAATATACTTTAGTGCTTTACACGACGACGAGAGACGAATATTTGAATGGAGTATTTGAGCACTATTGCTCACAACCTCCAGGACTAAAAGAAATTTGATTAGACATTACATAGGAATCATGAGAGTAATTAGAAGAATGGGACTTTAGTGCTTTTGTGGGTGAGAATATGCACCTACGAGCGAACTTTTAATAATTTTAATTAAATTTTAGTTAATTGCATCCTTCTCACCCATTATTTTTTGCTGTGAAATTAAGACATGCATAGACATGTAACTCAGTACAATTAGTTTTAAAATGCTTTAACTTGAAAGCATATATAGAAAAATATATTCATTTTCACACAGATTTCAATTTTCTTTAAATTCAAATTTTTTAGTTCTATCAAGCAACAAATGTGAAATTTTGAATAGTTATGTTTTACGTGTTAACAGTCAGAAAAGTCAATATTCCGAGCAAACAAGCTCGTCTCCAAAGGCGGCTAGTATTAGAATATGATATCTTTGCTCACGTCTATTTGAAGTTTTAATTTTTATACTCTATTTTTGCGACTAGAAGAAAATTAAACATTGCTCATTTCACCTACGCTAACCTTTGAATTTCACACACAATGATACTTCGTCTTTCGCTGACTTCGGTTCTCGTCGTTTTCGGCTTTCGATTTTTTCCGCGAAAAATTTATCTCGGTTTGCGATGGCTTGTGTAACTTCTAAGTCCTACGTCTAGGTCAAGTTAACTTCACGGAATTGATAGAGGCGAGATTTACTAATCTAGTCGCTGAGGTAGTCTGCGCATAGAACTATTGACACTCAAGTGCTACATGTTAACTTGTACGATTCTATCCTATTCGGCTTCTCGATCTATCATAGCTGTTCCACATAAATCAGAAGTACTCCATTGTGTTTAACTGGTGACGAAGTCGAAGCAAGACTACTCGTTAATAAAGTAATAAATTTAATGAATAAATTAAATTAAAATATTAAATCATAAAATCATTATACAGCTAGCTAATCAAATGATACAAACAAGGAATAACAGAGCAGACGATGAATACTTCCAAGGTACTTTTCCGATAGCCGGGCGCAAGCGAAAAATCGCCAAATAATGCAGAATTCCGCCAAATTTTGGCGACATTTGCGCCCGGCGACTTGGCTCGCAGTTGGCGACATCTGCGCCGGCGACTTGGCTCGCGTTTGATTCACAATTGGCGACATCATTTTAGCCGGGCGCAAGCGAAAAATCGCCAAATAATGTAGAATTCCGCCAAATTTTGGCGACATTTGCGCCCGGCGAATTGGCTCGCGTTTGGTTCACAATTGGCGACATTTGCGCCCGGCTAACGGAAAAGTACCACTTCCAAGTCACGAATGTAACTCACGGTGGAATTGTCCGGGTCACCAGTGTAACTTCTACACCAAGCTCTCCCAAATTCAAAGTATATGACCATTTCTTAGCGCAAAGTCTGTGACGCATTTTTACAGCACAAAGTCAGTGACGCACTTCACAGCACAAAACCTGCACGTGCCTGCGCACACGCAAAATGGGAGGTTACAATCTGCGCATATGCACGCAGCACAATTATCGCTTCCTTGAAATTCAAATAATATCAAACAAGCTGGGGGTTGCTCCTGTAGTGCACCATACTGCCACCAACTTACTGTGATGTTTATAATCCAATATCCGCCTCCGGACATTGGGAATTCCTTCTGTCTAGTGTTTAGGATGTTCGGCTCGGAACCGAAAGGTCCCCAGTTCTAACTTCGTACTGCCACATTTGCCTTGGCGTGCCCACGCCCGGTCCCTGCTAAATTTGCCAAAACAAAGGGCGACCCACGCGTTCTTCTGCTCAGTGTGGCATTGTTGGCTCTGAATCTGGTCCTAGTGCCAAAAGATCAAGGTGAGAAGTGACCCCACATAGAGCCTTGATACCAAAGCTCTCTCTCCCCACCCCATCGTCATCCATACGACAAGAAGAGTCTTCCGAAAGAATGTAAACACTACGTTAAATGTTCATTTATTCTTTACACTAGCCACCTTCGGCGACCAGTTTGATCGCCGGAAATAAAATTTCAACTGAATCTCTTATGCATACTTTCATATTCATGGTTCCCTTAACAAAGTTGTTTTGAACTTCAAATTGCTATAGTCATTAAACCTCGTACCGGCCGGTCTGCCTTCTTCCAACGTTAGGAAAGATTGTCGAAAGGCTATTTCTTTTAAAGTTTAATAGATGGCTAGATCAAAATAATATCATTCATGCTAAACAATACGGCTTTACAGAGGGCAAAAGCTGTGATCTAGCCATCTCTGAAATTTTGGAGACAATTAAAACTCGAATACCTAATCAACATCTTGCCCTCGTCTCCTTAGATATAAAGTCAGCCTTCGACAATATGAACTTGCCGGTACTGTTTAACTTATTTGATATTCATGGACTGCCAGCCTTTTTTAGAAATTTTATATATTATTATTTGGACAATAGGCATGTGTTTTATATTAATGAGGTTTTTAAGACATCTAGACAATGCTTTAGAGGTTGTCCCCAGGGATCTGTGATAGCACCGGTTTTATGGAATTTTTATATTAATTCAATTTTAAATCTAAATAATGATGAAATATATATCCAGGCCTTTGCCGACGACCTGGCACTAATTATTGGGGGTCGAACGGCCAGAGAACTTGAATCTAATAACAATATTTCTCTGGCCAAAGTCTCTTCTTCATTCGACTCCCTGAAACTCAAATTGTCTATCCAAAAGTGTCACGCCGTCGTATATCGAAGTATCAGTTCACGAAAATTTTCTAAACTTAACTCAACCGTTCTCAATAGGAAACCTACTTTTAAAATAAATAATATATCTATTAAGGTAACCGATAGCCTAAAAATTCTTGGTATTATTATTGACAACAAACTCACATGGACTGCCCACATTAACTCCCTGCATGATAGAACATTATTTTTAACATCAAATTTTAATCGTGTTATAAAGTCGGATTGGAGTGTAAACAAGAATCTTATTAAAGCCTGGTACTCAACAACTATCGAAAAGGCCCTCCTATATGGCGCATCAGTTTGGGGTGGGGCCTTAACCAAAGTACAAATTGACCGTTTACACTCCATCCAAAGAATATTACTTTTAAAATTCACCAGGGGCTACCGCACAACATCGACCAATGTACTCAATGTCTTATCTGGTATCCCCCCTCTTCATATAACCGCAGAGGCTGAGTATATAAAATTTCAGATCTGGGTGCGGCGCTCTACCGATTACAACAATATTATTGACAATGTTTCTCTTGACTATAATATGCCAATTAAAGATATTCCATCCAACAGAAAATATGTCTCTCTTCCGCCACAAATTCAAGATATAGATTTCGAGGTATACACGGACGGATCCAGAATCGAAAATGAGACTGGGTTCGCCGTGTGTACCTTCAAAGACAACCAAAACATCAATAATTTCTGTTTCAAGCTCCAACAACATAACTCAGTTTTTCAGGCAGAACTGGCGGCCATTCAATATGCAGCAAATTGGGCCGCCAGTAATAACTATAAAATCAATATATATACAGACAGCTTGTCCTCAATCATGGCTTTAAAGAGCACCAGCTCCAGATCTAGTTTCGTTATATCCGCTAAAAATGATTTATCCGCAGTTAAAGGTTTGGTCGGCTTCTCTTGGGTAAAAGCCCATGCAGGTATTCAAGGGAATGAGTGGGCCGACCAGCAAGCAAAATCAGCGATCTCTACAGGCGTGGGGGGGGGGATCCCAGCCCCTCGTTCCTATTTAAGGAGAAAACTTAAGGATTATATTTTACACAAATGGACAATTTATTGGAATAATTACGACTCAGCCTCGGGGACCAGAGTTACAAGTTTTTTGGATACGGTTAGCTTTAATACGGTCCTTTTTAATACATAACAAGATTTTAATATATTTTTTATGTGGGCATGGTCCATTTCCATTTTATTTACATAGATTTAAGAGAATAGATTCACCACTTTGCGTCTGCGGGCAGGTGGGCGATGCAGATCATTGCACTTTTGACTGCTCGCTCACCAAAGATTTTCACTTACTTAAGCCTGCTGACGCTAACAAGAAAATGTGGTTTAAAAATCTTCTAAATAACAGACAGGCTATCGGTAAATTGTCGGAATCTTTTAGAATTAGCAATGAATTGTGCGATTCACTGACCCGAACTGGGGACTTTTAAATTTTTTAGCCTTTTCATCTTTTAAATTCATTTCATCTCCCATCTATTTATATATATTCATCTCATAATTTTTATTGTATGTCTTTTATTATACTCTTTATTATGGTGACTGCATGCTGGGGAGTTTACTCTTTTGAGGGTGCTGCTGGGAGGGGTGGGTGAAGTACGTCGGGAGTGTATTCTCCTGGTAGGGCCACCCAAGGCGTGAAGGCCACTCCAATATTCCCTGCTTGCACTTCTTTCCAGCATTGCTTTTAATTGTGTTGCGAGAAATTTTTATTATATGCTCTATTATTAGACATGATTTTATTGATCATTTTAATATTTTAGATGATATTTTTAGACTGTAAATATTTAAAGCTGTATTTTTATTATATTTGGTCTTCTTTAATTTTATTGTATTTTGTCACCGTTCTCCATGTCGATCCTTGCTTGTTTCCCCTCTCCTGGTCAGTCCTTTATTCTAACTGCCTCTCTTCCCATCTACCGATGTCCTTTCCCCTCCCGCGTTTTAGTAACCTACCCGGGGGGACCCAGTTGGTCTAGGTGGCCAATTTCCTGTGGTTTTAGGGTTTTAGAGTCTTTTTAACGTTACTCTAGATTTTACAGATTTTATATGTTCCCTAGGTAACTTTTATCTGACTTTTTATTTCTTGACTGGTTTTCATCTTTTTTTCATGTTCATTGGATGCGTGATCTTTGGATCTCGTTGAGCTCGGTTCTTGTCGGGCTCCTGTGTGCTACTTGGTGTGAATCGTGTGTTTTTGTGTGTTTGTCTGTGTTTTGTCCTTTCTCACCGCCATAATGGCGCAGTTTGTTCATCGTCATCGTTCTGTGTATTTTAAAAAATTCTTATGTAATTAAATACTGCCCATGTTACGGGCAATGCTTGTAACTGACTTGATTTGACCCGATAAATCTTGCCCGTTGGGCTGGGGCCCGCTGTTCTTTCGGCGTGCTCTTGGGGTGCCCTTTCTCTCCGGCGACCCTTTTTGCTTTAAACCATTTTTTTTTTGGTAGGCGGGGTCGCCGTGAGCATCTACTATCTACTATAGCCATTAAACCAGCGTTCTTTTCTTCGGCTTGCACTTGTTCTGTTCCTTGTCTACTTTAACGTAAAATACGCATTTGATTTCGACATTAAATTCGGGAGGCTCATTTTACGTCCATTATCATGCTAATTGGCTCAAAACACGCTGTCAAGAAGAATTAAAACATAGCAAAGATAATCTTTCAATTTACTGGATTTTATTTCACTATATAATTACTATCTTGAGGACTTCCTTTAGTGATTTCACAGAAAAATTTATCAAATATAAGAAAAAGTTAAGTACAGTGAGATATTTTCTAAGCTTTCAACAATGTAAGAGAAACACGCAATTAAATATTTGTTTAAACAGTGAAATGGTTTGAAATGCGTTGCAACAATGAAAAATATTGTTGTAAATTATGCCAAAAAATATTTTAAAAATTTTATTAAAATTAGAGAAAAAATGGTACGACAACTTTATTGATACCATTGTAAAGATAATTTTTTAAATTTTCCGATGGTGTGAAAATAATTTTCGTGCTGTAATATTTTCGGAAGTTATTAAGGAAAAACGCCGAAATTTTGCTTACTTTTTAGTTAATTAAAATTTCCAAAAAAGGGTACCGAGACGCAAATTCCCACCCTTCAAAGTATGTTTGTGCCAAATCTCGTAGCTCTACGTCTAGCGGTTTTCCCTGTAGAGGAACAACACACAGATACACACATACATTCTCCTTTATTATTAGTAGAGATTAGTCCCTTATATTCATGTTATATTAATTTATTGTTTTTAGTCTTAAGCATTATATTTATTTTCTATAAAATGTGTTTCTGTTACTTAGTTATCTATTAATTACCCATATAGTATGGAGTGTTTTAACGGTCGACGTGCAAAATAAGTGATACATGCATTGCATATGTTACCGGCAATGCGTGAAATGCGGGACGTGAAATTCTATAGAATGCCGGGAGTTTTTAGGCAAAGTATGAAATATGAGATTTATTATATACTTTTCCTAGGCATTGTATATAATACCTAAGCATTCTATAGAATGACAAATGCTATTTAGGCAAAGTATGAAAAAAAGTTCATAATAAGGCTATTATTTAAAAGGCGTGCATTCCTCAAAAATACAAATGTTATTTAGAAAAAATAATAAAAGAGTACCATTAAAAAATCTTTTATTCAAAATTCGTAAAGCAAAATGAAAGTTTTCATATCAAAGTTTATGCCTTTCTTATTAAAGAAAACAAAATAAATTGTGAATCTACTTATTACATCAAGGAAGCAAACAATTTAATTTTGAATTGCACTTAACTTTATTTCTTATATAATCAAATCGGCGATTTATTTCATACTTTGCCGGTTTGTCATTCTATAGAATGCCTAGGAAATGTGTGAAATATAAATCGTTTCATACATTGCCGGCTAGTTTTAGGCATTCTATAGAATGCCAGATTTCAAACTTTACCGGTAACAAATATACCATACACAAAATACAAAATATATGTATAATAAAATTACAATCAATAGAAATAATAATATCTGATATACATTAGACAGACAAAGATACGTATAATGATAATTTAGTTTGTATTTCTATATGTTTCTGGTATTGGAGTGTAGCGAATTAATCGGATTTACGTTGATTCATATGGAAATAATTGTCTCGACTTTCGCCGGATTCGGATTTCGCCGTCTGTTTTCGGTCATTATCGACGAAAACTGAGGTATCACTACTCATTGCAAGATA
>BGPR01036765.1:0-15403 GCA_013235015.1 Araneus ventricosus
GAGTCATAAAAAATCTTGTAATCGCAGTGACGAATGTCAAAACCCCTGGGCGGCTTCTATATAAACCGGGAAACACTCTGAACTCAGGCCTCTCCTGAATAAGAGTCAATAAAGAACACTAAGCAATACTTGATAACGAGAATAAAATTATACTTGAAAGCACTAGTACAAAATGTCTTCAACCGCGTCGAAACTATAAATATATGGAAATGGATTGAGAAAAGTGCAGGAAAATCCTTCGGGGATCTGCGGCAGCCAGAAAAAGGGAACGCTGTTCACTTTACTATATCTTTAAAGAGGAACCAAGAAAAATAGCCAAACAGATCGCTAATAAAATCAACAAGAATCTATTTCATTCTGGCCAGTCTGATAAAGCGCCTCCTGTATCTGCCACTGATATAGGACACTGAGAGACCAGAGAGATACTATTTAATTTGAGATAATGCTGATGTAACAAGAATGGGGAAGATTCATCTTGACGCAATTGCGCACTATAAACGTAGCTGCCTCGTGCTATTTTAAAGCGTGCAGCTTTGAGCTGTCTCTTGTAACTGTGACGTCATCCACTCTTAAAGAGCCCAAAATTCAAAATGGTGTGTAAACGCAGAATCCAGTGTCGAATTGACTGTACTGGTTTCTTGAGTTAGAGTGGGTGTCGGAAATTTAAATTCTGATTACTGTATGTGCTAGATGATTCTTTTTAAGGATTGAGTTGTTAATCTACGTGGTAAACGGAACTGTAAGCATCTAACAATATCTAACTAAAAGCTGCATGTGATATCACTCCACTCTCCACCTCCCAACAGATACACTGTTCTGTTCTGTCAATTCCTTTTATTAACGCCCCACTTGAAACAAACACGAGGGCTTGGCCTGCAAAGGTCCTCCCTGCACCTTTAAATCTGGGCATTGAAGGACAGAGGACGACACCCAGAGTTACCCCTCTTGCAAACCCCTACCACACCAGCTTTCTGACTTTTGTATTCCAGGCCATCCGCCATACACACAATGTAACTTACATGGCTGGAAATGCCAAATGATAATTAAATTGGAATGTGGTTTGTTCTCTCCCTGGCCATGGTAAATCTTTATTAGTAAATAACTTTCAATCCATGTGCTGTTATTTGTACTGTCTCATATGTGGAGCTTCCTTGTAATACAGTCCTCTATGATATATGTTAATATAGATTTAACTCCCACAAATGCTGCGGGTGCCAGGCTACATAAGGAGGAAAAACTTTAATAAAACGCGGAGTGGGGCCGTATACCCTGGTGCCAAGCACAGTCTCCTCTCCCTCCCAGACTCCTTTAAATGCCCTTAAACCCAGAGGGTAGGTCAATGGGGTGTACCCACCAGCAGAAGGACGTCTGGGATACCATGCATGAGTTGCATGCAGCAGCCCCTACAAGGAAGGATCTCACGTGAACTGGCTCTGGAATCCTATCACAGACATACCGAATTCCCCCAATGTTAAACTGCAGCGACGTATCTGGACTGAGCAATGAATTGTCTCCCTCTTTCTCTGAATGAATCTCCAGTAAAGGCCGTAGTAGATTTATGCATTTGCAGACTGGCCGTATATACATGATTCCATAAATCCTCACAGAATTTTATAAATAAACTCAAACTTGTTGCCTACTTTACTGTCAGATTGCCAGCAGGAAAAGCACTTCTGAAATTTTATAAAAAGTTCTGGGCGCTTTACTTGAATGTACGTGTCCGCACTCAAAATATTGCTTCGTAAGGGTCTGTCGATAAAATGGGGCTGGGTAGTTTATTATGTAATCACTTTTAAAAAATCATTAAGCAGAAAACGATCGGCCCAAGTTTCTTTAATTCTTAAGGCAGATCCTATAGATTTCATATTTTGTTGAGTTGTTCTTGAACCTATGTCCAGCACATGGAAACATATTAATGTCAACTGTCGCCAATGGAAATGTATTTATATGTCCATTTTATTTCTAAAATATAATAGACTCACTCAAAAGAATATATACCGTCTCGTGTGGCTCTTTAAATAAAAATAAAATACAGAAAATTCTCCTTCCATTCTTTAAGTCTCACGTATTGCTGTCCTCGTGAGAATATACTTCATATGTTGTATGAAAGAGAATAAAGAGAGAAATAAGGAAAGAGTAATTAAAAGAGAAGAACAAAAGTCACAGCAACTTGTATAAAAGTTAAAAATAAACACACCTGTGTAATATGTCCACACAGAATAAAGATAAATGTCACACCTTCTGCAACCAATAGCCATTCCAATTAAAATGGGTCGATCCTATGTGACTGTAACCCTTGATAAATAATCCATTAAGGTCGATCTAAATGTAATCTCCAGACCCCAGTGGCAGTGCATGAAGTACTGCTCTAAGAAACATGAAGTATTTGTATTTTACTCTGCCTGCTTCAGCCTACCTCTTTTGCCTCCAAAGGAAAATAAAAAAAATCCAATCTTGTACTATCTATCTCTCCTCTCCCTGTTCTGACCACAACCCAGACCACTGCCGTGCCAAAGTCAGAGACTATTCTCCCCTGGCAGGAGATAAATATGGACCTACTAGGCAGTCAAAATGAAGGACCACATTAACCACTCCCGTCTCAGACCAGAGATCGAACATGTCACCTATGGCCTCCTGATTTCCTTTAAATGTCTCTTTGGAAGATCTGTGACGAAGCTGTCATGTAGTACTATTCCAGAGATGATAGCTTCCTGATTCCTAGAAACTGCATTCATTTGCAAAAAATTCCAACCAATCTACTGGAAACAAAAAAAGAAATAAGCAATGCATAAATTAATCCTTACTATGAAATCACAACTCTTTAGGACATATACACACTACCAACCGTGATAAAGGGACAAAAAGTGACTCCAAATAACGCGATTAAAAAAAAAAAGTCATACGGCAAAGAAGAATATGCGTTGTAAGAAATTGCATGGAGGATGATTTATTTATAGACTCCTCTTTAGAGATACCCTGTTCTGCGCGGAATCTTATAACAGCCTTTGCGACTACAAGACCTGTTTGTATGTGGGAGTCTCTAATGTCAGTTTAATACCATTGATCTCAAAGGACCCTGACCGTAAAAAAATATCATACTTCCATCGTATTACTTAAGCATGGTGAGGAAGAAAAAAGTAGATCTTTGTCTTTATGCGGACAAATGGAACCATAGCCCATCACCAAAGGCAATTGTATTACACCTTTCTTCAACAATCATTCACAAAATAAAATAAAAAATGCTCTGATCTATTCTATAAGGTCTCCCTCAAAAAAACACCTGATCATTTGAGCCGTAAAACTACTATATTCCCATTTCAGGAATAATTATGCATACAAAAAAAGAAGGCAGGAGGAAATATGAAAAGGCCACGAAATTTTGAGAGCAAGGTTTATTCTAACTTTTAAAATCAAATATGATAAGGAGATAAAAAGATTTGATGAAATAATGGGAGTGTGGTAATTACTAAAAAATCTATTTTGTCTTTACCCATATCCAAAGTCTCCCCTGGTACCATACCAATATCACAAAAAAGAACTAAGGAAACAGTAACTTGAACTGAACGCAAGAAAATCTCTAACATGAAAAGAGAAATGTATCCATGGTATAAAATGTTGGGAGAAAATGTGTTGTATTGCTCGTGCACATTCTACTAATTATGTAATAATATAAAATACAGGAGCCCACAGTAAATCTGTAGATGTTGTCAATACAACCCTCCCATTCCAAATGGTATTGATGGGTGCACCCCTTCCAACAAAAACTCCATCTCATTCTTCTGTCACGTGTAAACAGGTTCTACTTCCTCTGTCACTTAATCTGATGCGATCTCGCATTCATTATACAAACTTCAATCAAGAAACTGAAAGAACTTATTTATTTTAAATATAATTTCCCATTGTTGTTTGTAAATATATCTTGAATAATTTAGAGCTCGTGTAGCCAATGAGAAACTGTAATTTATGGATTTATTATGAGGCTCACTCTAAGAAAATCACTCTTCCACCTTATAAGAGACTAACCTTGTTCTTAAGCATAAAAGGTGGTTTCCTGCTAATATATATTTGTAGAAAGTTACATTATTGTTAACAATAAGAATGTGCATAGAATGTATACTCATCTATGAATTTGGTGTATGAATTGTCTAAATCTCTATCTAGCCTGTAATAGGGTATGGAGGGAAGATGGTTGGGAAAAAATAGGACCGAAAATGAAATAGGGCCACATTTGAACTAGCAGATATGAGAAACGAAAATACAAATACAAAAAACAAAAGTACAAATGAGGAGGAAAATAACACACCCTAAGGCAAAAGAAGAAAAGGCATACGAAAAAAAAAGAATATCTGTCTGGAAACAATGCAAAACATTAGAATGCGACGGAAACTGTAAAAAATGTGTAATAAATACACGAAAAAGAATATGAAAAGAGGAAATAATGAAAAAGAATATACACCACTCTGCTGAACTGTATTGAACTCATCTAGATCTCATTCAATATACATGGCAGATAAAGGACGCAGCGGCTGGGGAAAAAGAGAATGGAAATGTAGAAACATAAATACATCGAAACTAAAAGATAAGAAATAAAAAATACAAATACAAAACAAAAGTACAACTGAGGGAGAAAAAGGTCATACACCCAAGGCAAAAGAAGAAAGCATGCATGAAACCAGCGAGTGAACCCCCCAAACCTTCCTTACACTCTCCTGCATAAAGGCGCTTACTCCCATGATAAAAAAAAAATCTGAACCCATCTAATCCAGAACTAAATGACTATCAGAAGGTTTTCATTGTAGATTAAAATGATCTCTAAAATATCTAGTAAAAGAATCAATAAGCATCCAAAAGATATAAAAAAAGGATTAAATGCGAACTGATTTTCTACTCTTTAATACTCATCTCAAGGATAAAGTGGTGTAATCCTACCATGCGTACAGGCAGCTTCGCTTTTACCAGCGTGCATGGAGTTAGCCTCTAGAAGGAAAAAAGTGACTTATAAGTAGACTGAAAGCAGATACTAAGGCTGCTAATGAATTTGGGCCTCCCAAAATTATAATGGACCGCAGACTCCAGATTGAGATAAAATCTGTGTACCAAATTTGAAATAATATAGCTTATTCAAGTTTGAGTTATATATTGGCTGACAAAGTGGAGCATAGACAGATAGACTTGATGGATTTTGTCATTCAAATTTGATATAAAACTTACAAATCATACCAGCACTACATACCAACCTGATCCCTGCAAAGCCTACAGCTCAGGGAGCTATCAGGAGTTCACAGACAGAGAGCATGATTCCCAAATTGTGCCTGACCCAGGAGGTCTAAAATGTGAGATCTGCTGCAAATCTTGAGTCTGAATTTTTTTGATGATTACACATTTCTTTATACTTCTGTAATTGGTTGAGAAAGGTAAAAAGGAGTGATATAAAACTGCAAAAAAATGTGTAAAGTTAGTAAATAAATGAAAAAGAATATGTGAGGGAGTACAATAATGAAAAATAGAAAACTGAAATTGGAAATGAACTTGCTCTGACTCCCAATCAAATTTCAAAAGCCTGTGGAGAATAATCTAGCGGTCTATTTAATGTCCTACTAAAACGTAAAAGCATCTAATACAAATAACGCATAAGAATGCAGATAAGATAATTCCAAAACATGTAAAAATCTGAAAAGGACTGAATGAATTACTTTTAATCAGGTCTCTGTGCTTGCCTATCAGCATGTAAGGTACACCGAAGGGAACTGCGATCATTCTTCCATCCTCCTGAAACCAATCTAGGCTAGGTCCGAGACTCCTAGCCTCCCCAGCTTGCAGGAGGGGTGCAAGGAGGCTAACGCATATGAATGTCTTTGAGGATAACCAAATCTTACTGCTGAATTTGGTTGCAAAAAAAAATAATACAAGGCAAAGATTCAGGCCTTATCACAAGCAATATCTGCCAATCCTTCCTCTTCTAAAGAGGCGGCCAGGACTAACCTTGAGACTTCCCTGTCCCAAAAAAAGGCACTTCTCTTCCTCCCATCACCCATGCCATACTGCCCAACCCCTAATCAGACACCGGAAAATGTGTGCATCATCTAAATTAGACTCAGCACACTCTCACTCTGGGACACACTCCCTAAATCCACCCCAGAGCGCTATGATAATTGGAGCTTATCTGGATGTGGTCTGCTTCTACCTACAGCATTTAAATAAATGTGTCATGTCCCAAGGCTGTTGATAAAGAGCAAGAGGCAAGTAGAAGCACAGGAGCTTCACTTAAATAGAAAGCAGGCAAGGAGATAGATGGGAATTCTTTTGTCCCTATGGCAAAATATCAAATGTACTACAGATAAAAAAATGCCTGCTCCTGACACCTGGTGAGACTTTCTCTTCTCTCCTCCCACCTTTTCCCATTTACTCTCCTTTCTAAAGATATTGCTAGCTATCTCTCCCTTGCTGACCTAGATGTAGTAGCCTTCAAGGCTTATAGCTGTAGCTAGGCTGCAACCAACAGTTTTAAAGCGGTCTCATGTTGCCTTTAGCTCCAGAACCCCAGTAATTTCTGCACCCACCTCTCCAGATGATCCAGATGAGAGCCTCAAGCGCCTATAGCCTAGTAGCTAGGCATGCAACTAATGTCCAGCTGTCCGCAGGCTTTAGCCTGGAACCCACTTCTGCACCTGGCTCTCCAGATTTAGATGGTGAAAGTGAGTCGCTTGAGATTGCAGCTAGCATGCAACCAATGTCCAAAGCGGTCTGGGTGTATGTATAGTTTTAGCCTTAAACCCTCACTTCTTCCAGATAACGATGGCAGGAGTTTCAAGGCTTATAGGCTGTGGAAGCAGCATGGGGACCAAAGCCCATGTCTGCAGTGTTTTAGGGGCTTCTTGAACCCACTGGCTTTCCAGATGATCCAGATGGCAGTGAGCCTCTGCCAAGGCCTATAGCCGTGGAAGCTAGTGGCCGGTCCAATGCCTCCAGCGGTCCGCAGTGTCTTTAGCCTGTCCCCACTCTCCACCCTCCAGACGACCTGGGATGGCATGAGGCCCTCTCAAGCGCCTATAGCTGTAAAGGCATGAACTGCCTAGCGGTCCTCAGCTGCCTCTAGGCCTCTAGAACCCACTTCTGCCACCCGTCAGATCTAGATGTAGTGAGTTTCTGCCTATAGCTTCTCTCGTAGCTAGTATGTAACTAAATGCCTAGCGGTCCAGCAGTTTCATGTGAAATTTTGAACCCCACTCTGCACCTTCCAGATGACCTAGATGGCAGAGCTTCTACAAGCGTCATAGCTGTGGAAGCATGTATCCAATGTCGAAGGACCGCACAGGTGTTTTAGCTTCTTGGAAAATTTCTGCACCATTTCCAGATGACTGATGCAGTGAGCTCTTCAAGGCCTATAGCTGTAGCTAGTGGTAGAATCAATGTCGAAGGTCTGCAGGTTCTTAGCCTTTAAGAACCCCTACCTCTCAGTAACTGCTTCTTCCCAGATGGACCAGATGGTGGTAGAGTCTCCTTGGCAGAGCTGCAGCTAGTGCATGTAACTGTCTAGCTGTCCGCAGTGTCTTAGGCCCTTGAAACCCCACTTCACCACTTCCTAGGATGACCCATTTGGTGCAGTGAGAGTCTCAAGTGCCTATAGCTGTGGAAGCTATTACATGTAATGCCTAGCGGTCTCAAAGGGGTTTTAGCCTTAAACCCCACTCTCTGCAACCCCAGACGATCCAGACGGCAGTGAGCCCCAAGGCCTAGCCGTGCAATAGCATGCAACCAATGCTCATGGTCTGCAGTGGGTTGTAGAGCTTGAACCCCACTCTGCAACCCTCCAGATGACGGGATGGTGGCAGTGAGTCTCTGGGCAAATTTATAGGCTGTGGCTAGGCTGCAGCCTGCTCCAGTGGGGTCATCCAGAAAGGCTCCTGGAACCCCACTCTCCTGCACCGCTTCCAGACAGATCCAGACGGTGAAAGAGCTCCTCAAGGCCTATAGCCGTAGCTATATTGTAACCACTGCCTAAAGGGTCTGCAGGTTTTAGCTTTGGCAACCCCTACTCTCTGCACCAGTCAGGATGACGTAGATGCAGGCAGTGAGCCTTCTGCTTATAGGCTTGCAGTTAGTGCATGTAACCAATGTCCAGCGAGGCTCTAGCCTCTGGAACCCTACCCTCGCACCGCCCCTTCCAGAGATGATCCAGATGGCAGTGAGCTCTGCCCCAGGCCGTAGCCAGTTATGCAACCACTGCCTAGCGTCCGACGGCCTTAGGGCCTCTGGGAAACCCCACCTCAGGCTGCTGGCAGCTCCAGCCCTAACTATGATTACTAATTTCTACTCAATAACGTTTTCTTTTATTTTAGATTCTAAAAATTGTTTTATCTGTAGCATCCAGCTACAGTAATGAATCTGGAAATCTAATCAAAATGAAGATGTGTTGTATATACTAAGCCATAAACTGACCTGGGGCAAATTCTGAGAAAGTAATTCAGTACAGGTAGACGTGAGTTCCAATATACGACAGTTATAATATTGATAAAATTGAACAAAATTAAATTAAATATCATGAACTTAGAATTAAAAAATTAATTAAATTCTTTCTTTGCTTATATATAAAGGCGTCATGCAGCTGCTCTTGATAGAATAAATGAAAACAAAATTAGAACTTCAAAAAAAATAAGCGCAATAAAAAATAAGTACTAATAAATAATAAAACAAAAAACACATGCAAAAGAGAACGAAAAGCAGAATTAGAAATGAAAGCAAATAGAACGAAAAATGCAATAGAATAGCAAAATGGAAGAAAAATTGTAAAAGAACCAAAGTATGATTCTTCCTCAGAGGCACACCATAAGTTTGGAAGCTCAGAGATACAAAATTTACTGAATAGGACCACACTACAAATTGTTCCTTTATGGCTAATTTGATTGGTCCAACCTCCGAAAATCAGGGATAAAAGAAAAAGAAAAACATAAAAAATGATAATGATACTCAATAGAATAAAAATGAGACAGGAAACAAAAAAACAGAGTCAAAAGTGTATCCTTTCAAAACAGACGTCTAAAAGTCGAAATTATACATCATAGCAAGACCCTACCTCCATCCATGTAAGAATTGAACCATTCCTCCAGAAGAACAGAATTTTAAAATGATAAACTCTGCAAACATGAGGTGTGTATTCTGTCTTTTCTGGGGACTCTTTAGGGAAAGCACGAATATATCTTTCCGTTTTACAAATCTGATAAACTCACGGTCTGTTTGAGAGACCACATCGCTCAACCACGGTTGGGCTCCAGCCTTTAGGTTCCTGCTGAAATATCCACAATTGCACCATTTTGTGGATTGAGTAAACCCTATAAAATTTAACTTCTTCTTCATTTCATTTAAGCTATCAAGGATTTATAGCGTACAAGTATCTACTTTTAGCAGGGATCCTGGTAAAGATGACAAGATCATGTGGACAATTTTTCGTTGTCTCGCCTCGTTAAAAGCACTCTTTAATTGCTTTTAATTGCAAATCAATACTCATTTCCCTGGCCATTATGTTTTAGTGGTAGTTATTTCATCAGTGACTGTTTTTAGATCCCAGCTTCTTGTCTAGAGAGATCCTAGCAAGTTTAAACTTTCCATCTTTCCTGATTCATTACTGGCATTCATCGCTTTGCATTTTAACATACTATCATATGGTCACAAGTGCTAAAGGTCTATCACAACAAGTTATAATCTAGAATGCATTATACTTTAGAATGTATGCTTCCAGTATGATGCAAAATCTAGAAATTTTATCAGAGCATTATGCACGTGAGTGGTCCCTATAAAATCAAGGTTAAAATGTACCGTCATCTGATTTTTTAAACGCAGATTCCTCTATAAATCGCTTAGTGCGATTTAGTAGTCGGCATCTTTCATTTCGCCGATAAAAGTACTTTAAATTTCATTATTTTAAATTTCTTTATATAGGTGGTATGCTCTGGTTTTTATTTCTTCTTATAATATAACGGCTGTTAGAATTCAAATTTTATTTGAAAAAGTCGTTAGTAGAACTTTAAACTCATCTTTATCATTGTACTTGTTCGGCTCTTGCAAAATACAACAGTCAATGGTCTAAGTCCATAAACCTACTACAGGAAGTAATATAATAAAAAACTATGATGTTCTAATGATTGAGTACTACAATCAGGGAAACTCTAGCTAAAAAGCTAACTAATGATGGTTCCATAAAAAAATCAAGAATGTAATGTACACAATTCTTTCTAACACGCATGAATCCCGGGGATCACTCTGACAAGATGCGAGTAGTTTCATATGACTCATTCTTGAATTAAAAGTACTCTTGGAATCATTATCATCTATTCTTAAATTCTTTCGTAAGAGTGGCATATGGATTGCTTTATTGTTCTATAAATATAACGGTTTCAGAACTCCAATTTCTTGTCTCGAAAAGTCCGAAAGAACTTTTTGAAAATCCCATCTCTATCCTATTGTATATCATTACTAGTGGTTTCGCAATAAATAAGTCATCATATCAAGTCATAAGAAGCATGGAATAAGCATACTTAAAAAATATGATGTTCAATGATGAGGCTTAATAATCGAGAACCTCATAAATAAATAATATGCAGCAGGCTTCCATAAAATCAAGATACGTAATGTCATCTACTTTTACACGCATGGTCCCCGAAGATCGTATTGACAAGGTTCAGCAGTGGTCGTATTTCGTTCCCTGCGGCTAAAAGTGGTTTTTAATGCTGGGTCTGTTCTTAAATGCGTAACACGACCCCACCTTATCACTGGAACCTAGAATCACAAGGGAGGAAATTAGAAATTTTTTCGAATAATCAGTGTTCACTCATCCTAAGTGGACAGCAGGGTGGGCAGTTGGGGGTTTCAGGACCGCAGTTTCCTGCAGCCTTATCAATAAAGAGTGGCCCACCCTTGCTTCGTTATACCTGTCTTGATTTTTGATTGGTTGCTCCGTAACTGCGGATTGGCCACCAGGTAGTTGAGATAAGTAGATGTGCCCGGCATTTTTTTATTGTTCTTTTTTAGTGTTCGAGTGTGACGTTTTGTTTTCCGTGTCACGCAAGCCATGTCGAGAGGATTTTGTTTGCACCGTCTATTTGGTTCCAGCCATAAACGTAAACATTATTTACGACGAGTGCCTTGAAGGTTTTTACGTTTGTTTATACAGAAAATAATTAACTCGTACATAAAAACGACCGCATAAATATGGAATTTATGATTATAGCGATTTTATAGGCTCGTTCGAAGTTGATTTTCATAAAAGTTGGAGGAATGTTGTTCGAGCACTAAGCATAAAAGTGATCGTTTTTAGGTTTACCATGCGTAAAATTGTAGGAAAAATGTGCACTCGTAGATTTATTTCTAGTTTTTTCTAAGCATGAGTAAACTTAAAAGAGTAAAAAAGTAATTCTGCATCATTCCATTCCAGATTATCTCTATATTGTAAATAGTTCATAGTACATTTACAACAATACAAATATTTTAAGAAAACAATGAGCTCTATCGAGAATTCTCTATCTTTTGTTTCTAAACTAGAATACCTGCATTTTGAAAGTTATTCAACATGAGAAAGTTTCACATTTGAAATTATATCGGCGATAATATACCTGCAAATTTTATATAACTAGAAAAACAATTGGTTGAAGGACTTATTTTGAAATGTAAAATAGAAAAAATTATTTTTTGAAGGCCATTTTACTATTTTATCACTAGCAAAACATAAATCTACTTAAATCATGTCCCACAAGCATTGTACAAATAGTAGTAGATTTTTATTATAATTTCTCGATTAATTTTTATATTAATTTCTTTATTCAAATTTTTGTTAAAAATTATAAATTTATTTGTTTTTATTGCTATAGTGTTTTTAAAAAGAAACTACAGCATGTTAATTTTTTGTTTTCAACCCTTTTCCTCCTAACGTTAAATACAGCCGGCATCCACGAAGCAATCCGAAGAGACGAGCATCGGATATAGGCGGATACATTCATTTGAACATGAATTGGTCTTTATATTATTATAATATCCATTCATTTTATTTTAATTATAATTATTGTTTATGTAGAAATTATGATTACACTGTTTTAAAGAAAAGCCCCTTTTCTCCCAAGATCATAAGTTAAAAACTTATAGCTTGCTTATAGCTAATACTTATAGCTTAAACTTATAGCTTGCAAATTACTAATATAATAGCCCAGATCCCCCGGTAACGCTCTGACGTTACCAACAATAAAACTCGCGCCATAGCACTGCGAGACGTTAAACAGCATTATTTCATTGTTAGAGAACCTAAATTTCAGTCATTTTAAATTTAAAAGAGTAATTGTCGTTCTAATTTCAAATTTAATAGCTCTAAAATAGCGAAATAAAATTTTCTATCGATTGATATAAAATTTATCTCGCTATGATCAATAGTTCCCGAGAAATTTTAAATTATATTAATCATATATTTCAAATTAAATTCCGTTTTTTAATAGAAAGTAGTAAATTACGTCAGTGGTATATCATGAGCGTGATATAGTTTGGACGCCACGATGCATCTCATTATTTAGTGCAATCGTGATGATATAATGTGATAATATTTTTTGACAACGTTAAAATTTACACAAAGGCATCTGAAGCACAAGGAAAATTGTTAAACAACGAAAAATACTTCACACCGAATTTTGTTTACCAAGAGGTTTTTTGAATCAAGAAATATGTAAATAATATGTACATAAAAAAATATTTCCTGTCATAATACATATGTTTATTTTATTTGTTTCCAATCAATGTTAAACATTTCTCTCTCATATATATCTATTTAAACACGTCAGATTTGACGGGAAATTTCTCGAATGAAGAGGCAATTTGTACCCGTCATACCATGACGGGTGATTTTCTAGTAAATACATAAAGGCATTTAATATTTTATATTTTGGGCTGGGTGACAACGTGCATATAAGTAAGCGTAATAACTTTGAATGTAATAACTGATGTGCAAACAATATTTTCATTTCGTAAATGGCGATGCTCTTGTTAAAAATAAAAGTCTTTCCCTTTATTGTGTAGTTTGAGTGAAGACCTCGTTTTTATTCTGGCGACTGTGTGACTGGGTAAGAAGCATGAAACATCTAAAATTTTCTAAAGCATTTGAAATTTCGTCCATCTAGAGTTTTACGTAATCTAGTCACATACGCAGAGACAGATATGATTTTAACAATGATTTTTTCGGGATCGGTGGCTTGTAAAATGTGGAAATTTATTATTTATTACAATTGTAATAATTTCTAATAGTATGTTTAATTTAAGAGAAAGTGAAAATGAAGCAGTCGATAGCGGCCGATTTCTATGACGATAATATCAATTTTTTTTCTCCATGTGCACAACGCATACAAGAAAATAAAAATCCTTAAATAAAATACAGTTTATTCTAAGTTTAAATTACCTGCAACTATTGAAATACATTCCAGAATCATTATTTTTTCACAGAATTATCGAAAAATGCTTCATTAAAATTTAATTCCATGCTGAGTAAAATGTTGATGTTTATTAACTTTGCAAAAGTATCTTGAGTGAAAGCAACGATGGATTAGTGGTCTATACTGCAAGTAAGACAATTTTTAATTATTTAAAGGTAACTAATTATTTAACACCAAATTATATACAGATACATATTTAAGTAAATATTTGATTTAAAAAATGCCTTAAGCCGGTCTCACATTTCCTTGCAAAAGCAGATTTTTGGCACTGATGAAAACCCATTCTATTCTTCCTATAAATGTCTTAATTTCAGAAGATTTTCAAAGTAGCCAAATTGCTAAATGTTTCCGGAGCTGACGTTTCCAGACTTGTCATCCTTTTTGACTGTACTGTTAGTGATTTTTAGTTGATGATATCAATATAAAATCATGTATCACCAAATGAAATCAATTAATACAAAATCAAAATCGTTTCAGCTATAAAAGTAAATATAATTCCCAGCACAAATTTACATCAAATTTTAAATGAATGATTGAATGATATTTCCATGAATTATATACAGTAAAATTACTCAAAACTTAATTTGTTAGGATTAAACTGCAATCTCTGGTTTATTTTTTACTTAAAAAATAAAACATGGTTCATCAGCAGATCAAAGCTTTCATTAAAAATTGACATTATCTTCTAATTTTATTCTAAAAGGAATGTTCTTTGCAAAGGAACTCTTCAACAGATAAACGGAATTTTATGGAACAAATAATTTTTATCAAATCCAGTTAATTCAGGCTCACTTGAAATCAAATGCAGCGTACCAATTCATTTTTGGAATCCATTGTTCATCTTTCAGAAGGAAAAACTTAAGACAAAGAAGTAAGATGCTAAATGACATGCGCATTAACTTTCGTCCTGTGTTTGTAACACCTGCATTGACTCGACCCAGAATTTTTGGATGCATACAACTTGTCACACATAATCAAAAGATTCGGTTGATGAAATTATTTTATTTATTGTGCTAATTGCTGAAAATTATTTATAACTAAAAATGCATTTATATTTTTAAAGAAAATATTTTTAATTCAGTAGTTTATAACAAGTATATAAATTACGTAAGTAAATATCCATAAATAAGTAGGCTTTACCATAGATATAAAATATTGTATTATTTTGCATTTCAGACCAATTTTCAAACACCAAAAATGCACAAAAAATTCCTGGTAGGATGATTACAATATACGTAAAAATTTAGATTAATTTGACATTTTAGGAACTTTCATTGACTAATTGCTTTAATTCAACAGACTAAAAAACATACATAAGACAAAGTTGAACAACAAAATGAACAAAAAATAGGAAGAGAATGCGGCAGATGGACTTCCTCAAGGTTAACCCCCTGCTGGGATTCTAAATTTCACAAAAGTTGGGATAATTTTCTGTAGAGAAACTGCCATTAAGTCAAATGGTTGTTTCTCTGTGAACCGAACTATCCTAAATAGAAGGAAAAGAAAAAAATATTTTCAGAAACTGCAATTATGTCTGTTGAACAAAAAGCAGAGAAAAGAAAAGACAAAAACTTAATTTTTGCCCCGGAAAAATAAGAAGCAGAAAGTAAGTTTTTTGTCTTTTCTTTTCTCTGCTTTTTGTTCAAAAGACATAATTGCAGTTTCTGAAAATAATTTTTCCTTTTCTTTCGATTTGGAATAATTGGGTTCACAGAGAAACAACCATTTGACTTAATGTCGGTTTCTCTACAGAAAATTATCCCAACTTTTGTGAAATTTAGAATCCCAGCAGGGGGTGAACCTTGAGAAAGTCTATCTGCCGGATTCTCTTCTTTTTTTTTGTTCATTTTGTTGTTTTAACTTTGTCTTATGTGTGTTTTTCAGTATGTTCGTTAATCTTTATATTTTCGTTATTATACTCCTGGAAGCTACTGCTTATGGGC
>BGPR01036766.1:0-15403 GCA_013235015.1 Araneus ventricosus
AGTGCACCGTGCTGCGCCATCCTATTCTGATGTATATAAGTCAGTATTCACCTCCGGACAGTGGGAATTAATTTTATCTAGTGGTTCAGATGCTCGACTCAGGTTCTAAACCACGCACTGCCACAGGATCAACGACTGTTTGCTTACACTTCATATAACGAAATATCAATATATAAATATGTCATACGATCCAAGATATAAGTACCTCCTTCATACGCGCGACTGCTAGAAGGTTAAATAAATAATAAGAAAGCTTATACATCAGCATATCATATCGTAATTTGGAAAAGAAGGAACTGACAAAAGTATTTCGAGTTTTTATGAAAAAATTGTATTTAAATGCAGTGAAACCTCGCTTAACGAGCACCTCTCACAACGAATAATTCGCATAACGAGCAAAATAAATTGTAAGAAAATGACTCGCTTAACGAGTGACGAGGAGAAGGGATGTCCCGGATTGTGCGGCTGATACATCAGTCTGTGTTTAGTACTCGTTCCGCTAGCATCCCTTGGTCGCTTGTGATCGCACATTTTTCCAAATTGTGGCCAGGCATATCATTGCAGCGACCAATGAGCCATGATGAGACCCTGAATTGACTTCAGAGAATTCCGGAATTTTCACATCATTTCTGCCTCAAGGTGATTGAAAATACGTGGGAAGGGGTCACCAAGAAAGCCCTCACTTCTGCTTGGAAGCAGTGGCGGCGATTGGGTAGAAAAAATGAGGGGGCAAAAGATTTATACACATCCAAAGACCCGGAAGTATAGGGGGTAAACAACAAAGTTTAAAAAATTAGTTTTCCCGAGCACTATTCTTTTTTTGTAATTCCTAGTTTTAGGCAGCTAAAATGAAATATAAATTTCCCTAAAAAAATAGAGTGGCGATTGCCCCCTACTTTTTTTAGGGAAAATTAGGAGGAATCTCGCCCCCACTGCTTGGAAGAAGTTATGTCCATCCAACCGGTTCGATTGCCGTAATGGCATCAGGCACGGGGACATGGGGCGGCGTTCCGTCGAATGTACCTTCGAAGGGTTTTGAGAAAGTACCCGTGGAGCCGTCAGTCAGCGAAATTGTGTTTTAGGCTAAGATCATGGGACTTGAGGTGGAAAATGATATCGATGAACTGAAGGAAGATCACAACCAAGAGCTGAACACCGAAGAGCTGAAGGAAGACCACAGCCAAGAGCTGAACACCGAAGAGCTTACGGATTTGCATTGTGTTTCACAGCAAGAAGTTGTGAAGGAGAACTTGTCAGAGGAGGAGGTAACAGCAAAGCAGCAATCTTCCGACACCATTTGAGAAATAGTTAGAGCATGGGAAACTGTTGTATCTTTCATTCACTGTAAAAAATATCCATTTTTTCCCCCGGACTTTTTCGTATATTTGACGGTTTAAAGCTGTTTTGTTGACAAAACGGTTTTTCACCGTTTTCCGCCCCAGCCATAAACGGTTTAAAACCGTCAGTTCAAATTCTATTTTTCGTCATATGGTATTGCTTTCCGTACGATAACTTTCCCTTTTCTTAAATGTAATTTTATTGCATTTATTTCATGTTTTTAATAGGGTTCCATCTCCGCTATTGTTTATACATGTTGCAGTAACCTGTTGTTACTCATGAAAGCTAACTTAAAGCACGTGTTCAGGCAATAGTTGATTTTTACACCACTAGGTGGCGCCCCTAGAGCTATAGTGACTTTAAAACTCAAATAGATTATTTTTACTTCATTTTATGACGTCTCCGGTGGTCTAGTGGTTAGAGCGACTGCATTTTGTTTCTATGAACACGGTTTCGATTCCCGGCTCGTAGGAGTTAGAAGTTTTATCACTACCTTGCATCGAAATCGTCCAAGCAAGTTCAATTAAAAATTATATTGATTAAACTAATTGAAATTAATAATTAAGCCTTGATTAATTAATATTCCTAATTGATAATACACATCAGCACATTTCAACTCAACTCATACAGAAGGAGAAAAACAACTCAACTCAGTCGATGACGTCACTTAATTCGATGACTTAATTTTTAGGGAGAAAACTTGATTTCATACTGTAAAAAACCGTTGTGATTACGGATTTACTTCATAACTTTTACGGGAAAAACTTGTTCCTGTATGGTAAAAAACCATTGTGCCTACAGATTTACTTCGTAACTTTTACGGTTTTGAACAACCAACCCAACTGCCAGTTTAAAACCGTAAATTTTACGGGTTTTTTTTTACAGTGTTGAGAAGCACCACCCCAATAAAGCAGTGGCTATGCGCGCTACAATTGTATTTAATACAGTGGCGTAGCGAGGGTAAGTGGCGCCCGGGTCATAATATGATTTTTTCGCCCACCCCCGGTCCCGTCATCCTCAGTGACTCAGCTAGTCTAAACGGCTCCCGGAGGCATGGTATTTTTTCGCCTACTCTTTGTATTTGACATTAAAAAATGGCATAAACGCATTAATGTTTTGTTACCATGTCCAGTGGCGTAGCGAAAGTAAGTAGTATCCAGAAAATTATGATTTTTTTTATCCCAGTATAAGAAACAGTGACTTAATTAGCTTAAAATGGAGCCAGGAGTATTGTATTATTTTTACGCTTCCTCATGATAGTTTACATTAAAATGGAATAAAAGCAACAGGTTTTGACTCCACCCCAGTAGCACACCAATATTGTACAATATTTTGGGCAATATTGAACAATATTGTGAATCAGTGGTGAATCCAGGATTAGGGTCTGGGGGGAGCTGAGGTCATAAAAATATTGTATCGTAGTGACGAATATCAAATCTCATGGCTTATATAAACAAAAACACTTTAACTTTACAGACATTCCTCTCCTGACAATAAGAATAATAAAGGACACTACAATACTTTCGATAATTTAATAAAAAATGCTGTGAAATAACCAGTCAAAAAATGTTTTCGACCGCGCCAACGCTACAAGCACAAGTGGAATGACTAGAAAAGTAGGAAAATTTTCGAGCCTGTCAATCCAGAAAGCAATGTTGAAAGATTTTATTACTATTTTATCGACTTTTATTACTATTTTTTAAAATGAAAATTAAGAACAAATAGTTGTAGTGATTTTAAATTAAATCAAGAATTTTGATTTAGCTCTGGGGGGGGGGCTGCTGCCCGATAGCCCCTCCCCTGGATTCGCCACTGTTGTGAATACCGAGGAATACCGGATGAACAATATTTCTTATATAAAAATCCAGCGAAATCTGTGACGATCACGTGGTTTGGTTTGGCTACGTGCCAAAGAGATTTAGAACAGAAAGAGATGAAATTATCTATTTCATTTATTTTTTATTTTCATCAATCATCTGTTTAATTTCTTTTTTATTTTCATAATAATCTCTCTAAAAGTAAAGTTATTCAATTCCTACTATTAGTTCACACTCTCCCTATATATATATATATATATATCTTGTTCAAATTTTGCAATCAATTTTAAACTAACTTCCCGATGAGCTGGAGACTTGCAATTTTAAACATAGCTCAGAACTAGATGACAATGCAATATTAATTCGCTTTCTTGTCTGTCTGTTTGTCTGTCATTTCATATTTTGCATGACGCATGCGCAGTACGTTTTTCATTATATCTCGAAAACTATTAGCATTACAGACTTGGTTCTTGGGTATATGGATGGTGTTGTAATGTTTAGTTAAATCACTAAAGGTCAATTAGAATATTTATTTGTTAAATTCTAAAAAGGTGTGGAAATTAAATTGTATTATTGCAAAGTTTAGTTAAATCACTAAAAGTCAGGATATTTGTTGTAAAGTTTAGTTAAATCACTAAAAGTCAATTAGAATATTTATTTTGTTAAATTCTAAAAAGGTGTGAAAATTAAACTGTATTATTGTAAAGTTTAGTTAAATCACAAAAAATTCAACTGAAATATTTAATTGTTAAATTCTAAAAACAAGGGTTGGCATTTAATAAAATTATGTAAAGATTAATTAGAATATTTTATTTATAAAATTCAAAGTGACTGTTGGAATTCTAGAAGGACTGAAATTTAATTAACTACACAGCCATGTATAATCTGATGAATTAATTAACTATTACTTATTTTTATTTTATTCTTTAAGTCGATTATTGTATTCCTTGGATAATTACAGCATTGATAAGGGTCTGATACACAGCCTTGGTGTTATGTAAATTAATTGATTATTCTTTTTATATTTTATTCAATTATTCTTCTCACATTTTATTTTCATCCTTCAAAAATCGTTTATCTTATTCTTTTGGTAATCAACTAAATAAATGAAGAATTAAGAAATTATTATTAAGGAATATTTTAATTTCGTGTAAGTAAAAATCTGAGTTTGAGCAAGAGTTCATTGAACCGTTACAGGAAAAATAGACGTTCCTGCCATGGGCATTCACCGCCCGCGAAGAGAAGCCTGAGAATTCTCAATTCGTTACTTTCTTGTAAACAAAAGACCTAAGCAAAAATGTTCCCTCTCCACTTTTAAAAACAGCCGTGGGTGTTCCTTTTCCTTTTGAGGTAAAAAACCGCCGCTGAGAAAAATTCAGTATTGGGATCCGTTCTGCATAGCCCTGGCAGAATTATTGTTTTTTTCCACCCAAAATTGCGGTTCAGAGATCCCTTTCTAAAAATTATGACGCGAGGGAGCGCATTTTATTTCTTCACCTTTGACCTGAGTGCTTTTCGCACGGGGTTTTCTGCTCAATTTCTGTCAACACATTCTTAATCCTTTTGTCGTTAGAGAAAGTCGGAATCTCGTGTACCACGTGGGGTACTGCTGCTCGGGGGCGTGAATTAATCTAAGGGGTTGCATGATTTTGAAAACTTTTAACCAATGATGACTTAATAAGTTGGCTACCTTGGCGTAAAAGCCATCGCCAAGAGAAATTTAAAAAGGGGTGTTTGGGGGTTTTTTTGGAGAGAGACAGACACAGATTCTCGCAGAGACTCACTCTCGATTTTTTTTCTTTGACTGAAAATAGGAAATGGGCTAACGCGCGGCGGAGGAGAGGCTGAACCGATCCGATCTGACCGAACCGAGTCTGACCCTTGGTGTGCATAGCGCTTATCATGAAGGGCAGTGCGGAGAAAATCTGCCGCTAGCGGATTTAAAAGTTATTTTTGTTGTTGTGTGTGATCTGCGTTTGGGCAGAACAAGCGGCCCAAATTTTTCCAACTGAAGATTTTTGAGAAGGAAAGGATGGTCGTCTCCATTTCATGCACGAGAACCAGTAAATGCCGGAATTGTGTGTCCCAGGCCATAACTCCAGTGAAAATACTTGCAAAACCGCAAGCAAAATCTGTTTCCAGTTACACCTCCGAAGTATGTTTGCAAATCAACGAGAACAATATGAACTGTTCGCCAGTGTCTGATAACTAAGATTCTAGGAGGCTAATGAAATTGAAATACAAAGGAAGAGAAATCCCATGCAGAACTGAATTAACTCCCTTTTGCTGACGCAAATCTGCTTCCAGTAACACCTCCGAAGTCTGTTTGCAAATCAACGAGAACAATATGAACTGTTCGCCGGTGTCTGATAAATAAAGATTCTAGGAGACTAATGAAATTCAAAATTGAAACACAAAGGAAGAGAAATCCCATGCAGAACTGAATTAACTCCCTTTTGCTGACGGCTGGTGCCCAAACAGGAATGATTCTTCCAGCTGCCATCCTAAAATTAAGATAAGTGCATTCCTTAACCCTCATTTTATATTTTGAGGAACTAAATTAAATTTAATAAGCTGATAAAATGTAATGTGTTAATTTTAAAACATCAAATAATTTAATTCATGGGAAATGTAACGTGTAATTTTAAACATCAAATAATTCAATTTGTAACAATTGTAAGTTATAATCTTAGACATCTAAATTGGTAATTTCAAGAAGAAAATAGAAATTTAGGATATTCAAGAATTGTGATGATGATGAAAATAATAAATTTAAAATAAATTATCATGCTAGAATGTTTAATAATGTAATGTGAATTAAAGGGTTTATAGAATACTGAAATCATTATGCTTCATGCATTTATTTTTTTTATATTATATGATCATTTTGAATGTGTAAGCAAATCCATAGTTATTTCATCAATTTCGAATATAGAATATCTAAGTTATTTATAGAAATGTTTTTTTATATGATTTAACTTCAGTAAAATGAGTATGAATCAATGTATGTTGTCTAAAAGTAGTGTTAGCATCTATTTCATATGAATATGACTCCTGTTATGATGAGAAGTTATGTGTGTTTGATTTGAGGGGACTTGGCACCCCCAAATTTTTTTTCTACAATTTTGATCAAACTTATTCAATTTTGTAGTAGATAGATGTAAACTCTGCAGAAACTGAAATTTCCAAAATATTTTTCATTTTGAAAAATTACAAATTTTAAAATTTTAAATTTTTAAAAAAAATTAACCCTTTTTTGAAATGCTTCTTCTCATACAATTTTTAATATTTTTTCTCAAAATTTTTTTTAAAGAGACATCTCAATGTACTTAACAGAAACAGGGATCGGATTTTTGATATCTACATTAGTTTTAGAGAAAAAAAATTTTGTTCAAAATTTTGTGAAAATTTTTGGAAAATACCAGAATTTTTCACTTTGTATATTTTTAAAAAAATTTCTAATCAAAATTTTTACAAATCCATCCCTAATTCTATTAAGCATGCATTTGTGAGTGAACAGAAAACATTTCAAGTAATTAGATTAAAAAGAGATCGACTTTTTTCATTTTGTAGCAGACACAATTTTGGAAAAAAGCAAACTGAGAAAAACAGCTTTAAAGTTTTAAAAACAATAAAATTGTAATAAAAACAACTTATATCAAGCTGGTGTTTTTCAGAGCAATAATCTGACATTTGAGAGTCCTAAGTTATCAATTTTATTAATATTTATTATTACTATAATTATTAATTAGCATCTTCATTTATAGGGATAATTAGAAATTTTTTTTAAAAAATGCGAAAATTTTCACTTTTTTCAAATTTTTTAGTCAAAATATTTAATAAATGATCTACAGTGCTATTTCTCAAATATCCATTATAACAGAGAAAAAATTTAAAACCATTTTATTGAAATTTTATTGACAGTGAGAAATTCAAACAAAATGGAAAGCGAAAGCAGTGATGATGATGACGATATGCTTCATAAATAATAAAGAAGCGAAAGCAGTAAAACATTAAACAAACAAAGATTAAACGGCTACTGTTTGAAACAACTATCTTATGGAAAATTAAAACTAAATTATGAGAAAAATTAGGTGGCTTTGCACCTTACACATGAAATATGCATGATTTAAACATTGGAAGTGGGCGTGGCACGTGATGAAATGTTAGACAAAATAACTTCATATCTCACTAAATATTTGTCTGATTGTTTTGAAACTTTCAGATTATTAAGTCAAAGGTTCGAGGATCATTTTCCACTCAAAATTTGTGAAAATCGATATTTTCATTGATTTTCCGGAATTCTTAGGGTGCCAAGTCCCCTTAATTAAATATAATTGACTGAATAAAACCTTAACATTTTATGGGGAGAATTATCATAAGAAATTTTAAGCATCAACAAAAATTTAAATTAGAGATGGCCACTCATATAATCCTAAAAATGATAAGTTTAATATTTTAAAAATTTGAATAGGCTGTAGGGTAGAATTTGGAATCATTAATGAACAAGTGATTAAAAATCTGTTTGAGAAAGGGTCGATCCTAGTACTGATTACTTATTTTAAAAAATTGTTATGGATGTCAAGCTTTGAAAATTCTTGTATGTGTGTCGATATTATATGTGTATGTTTATGTGCAAAAAGGTAACTTAATAAATTAATTAGGTTTAAAATTTGGCTTTGTTTTTCTTATCAAATACTTAAGCACTGTGTAAGATTGTGAATCTGGGTATTGCATGTTTAATTATTTTAACTATAACACAACTAGATTAATAAATTTTGCTCATATCATAAATCTAAGATAATTTGATCTGATAGCCTTCAGAGATAAAATATCAGAGTGAAACATTATGATTAATTGCCTGGTGCTATCTGTCAGTATTAAAATTTTACTCGTTGATGAAATTAAGTTTGAGATTTACTCAGCTTATGAGTTAATAGTTGAATTTTAATGTTGGAGTATTGTAGAAGCTCTATCTATAGATAGTAGATAAAGATATGTTCATAGTTTATGTAAGTTAGTACTCTGTTATCTTGTTTTGAATGAGTAAATGATTAAAAAATCAGGTTTAAATGTGAGATCAGTCAGAAATAAGATATGCATCAGGTGTAAGGTATATTTAATATCTTAGTGAAGTGATTTGTTTTAAATGAAAATTCTAATATAATGTTAATAGTTAAGAGCATTTGCATATTAGAGCAAAAACATAAACAAACTAGTAAATACACTAAAAAGAAATCACGACAATGGCCCATGGGATCATCGAAGCACCCCATATTTTATCCATATCTTTGCGCATGCGCAGTACGTTTTTCATTATATCTCTAAAACTATTAACATTACAGACTTGGTTCTTGAGCATATGGATGGCCCAAGGGATCATCGAAGCACCTCCATATTTCAGCCATATCTTTGCGCATGCGCAGTACATTTTTCATTATATCTCGAATCACCTAAGTAGGAATTGACTTTTAATTTTTTTTTATATTACTTGTTTTTTATTTATGTTGATTCACCCACGCGGTAAAAAAACACCTCCAACTGATCCGAGAAGCGGATCAGTTGGAGGTGTTTTTAGGTAGATTCCTTATAGGAAGTCTACCTATTGCAATGGTTACCACCTCTTTTCGTATTATTCCCATTCCCCCCATAGCTGTTTAAGAAGTCTTTCTGGGAATCTCCCCTCTTGTGGTATGCGTTCTCGAATGATAACGTCGCTTTTGCCCAGATAGCACGCACACTTGCAGCAAGTGTGATTTTTCTTGAAATTAGCTTGTCACGACAAACTTGATGCAGCAACTTTGCAGCCAGGGCCGGCCCAAACAAAAGCGGTTCAAAGTTCATTTGCGGGGCCTTGCAACAAAATTCATATAACAAAATAAGAATTTATTGCATTTTGGTAATTATTAAATTGCTCAGATTGGAAAAGGACGTAATTAATAAATGATAATTTAATTAATAATTTATGCATAAGGAATATGGGAAAGATAATTTTAAAAATAATTTTTGATAATTAAAATAATTTTTAAATTTAATATAACCAACATACAAACTTTATTGCTAAAATAGTTAAAAACATTATCCTACCCGAAATCAATAACGAATTTAATTTAATAATAGTTATTAATTAGTCAAAAATAATTATGAAAAGACAAAAATTTAACCCTCCAGAAGTCGCGCGTATGTACGAGGTACTTGTATCGTGCATCGTATTATATATTTATATCGTGTTATTTTACAAAAATGAATGCAACTTTTATTTATGTCATCTGTATTTATTAGTCTAGTAGTAAATAAAGATTATATAAATAAAAATTTCACTTAAATTTATAAAAGAACGATATAAGCAAGTAATACCGATGCACAAAATAAGTATCTCCTACAATAGGCCTGCTGGAAGGTTAAATAATCCAAATATTCAATACTTAGTATAGTAGTGTTATATTAGACAAATAATAGTTCGAATTATATTGGATTTCGATTAAACATGCACTTTCCTAGCTTTCATGGATGAAAATTCATCAATTTCTCCATCGAATTAATTTTATCAGAAGTGTATTTTTCGATGCTAAGAATGCACGATCACTCAGGCCATCTCCCACGGTTGCTGGAAAAAATGACAATATTAATATCAGTTTACTGAATGAGCGTTTACAGCTAGCAACCGATACTGAAATTGTTAAAAGTGTCAACTGTCAAAAGTGCATTTCTCAGATTTGGGAAAACATCCTCACCGTAAGATAGTACACATTTTAAAACCTCCATAGCAATTTTTGAACAAAAGAAATGCTAAATATTTTTACACTTTTTGATTCAAGTATGAAAGTACACAATTTTTAGTGTGGTTCCATTATTATAGAACGAGGACAGAAACGTACTGAATATTCAATAATAAATGTGAATTACTGTAAATATATTTCAGAGAGATAGAAAAGTATAAACTCAGATAAACTTAGAAGTAATTTTAAATAATGCAGATGTTGCTCAGTCATTGGAACTGAAGAGGATTCGATTATTTGATGCAAGCGCAAATTAAATAATTTGACATTCACATTTTGAAACAGCTATTTGAATCTGATAATTGAATTCAAGCATTACTTTTTTAAACAAAAAAAATTCTTCAATTATTTTTTGCGAACACATGTTGTAGAATTGTGTGCTGTTTTCCTGCTTTTGTGAGGAAATATTAAAAACTGTTCAGTTTGAAAACTTTCAGTGCTAAAATTAGAATTATAAAATGAGAATATAGGTTCAATTAGAGTTTCAAAACATGAAAGTTCTAGAAACTTTAAATAATTTTTAACTATGCAGTCAATTGAGAGAGAAAGTTCCTCCCACCCTTTCAATTTTTCTGTCGATTTACGATTACAGTATTGAAATAAAATTTCATACCGTATGAATGAGATTTTCTTTTAACTTAGATTATCAAATGAATTCTTAAAAGTTGAGCTCGTTATTTCTTCATATTTAATAACAAATAGACAAAAAAGATAAAACTAAAAAAGAGAATCACCTGATCACAAACTTATCTACAATTATTCACAACCTACTAATAGTTTCGGTTTTTGGATATTTAAATTGAATTAGTCTTCAAAATGCTTCATATGTTTTAAAACTTATCCAAATGATTTTGATGTGTTCTTTGTCAAAATAATAAAAAGATTTCAAATAAGTAACATTTTATAATGAAAACTGCACAATGTAAAAGAGTAGAAAACACCAATCGTCGTTTGTTAATAAAAAAATCTTTTAACTGAAATGTATTCAATAATAACAAATAGCAAAAATATTGTACTGCAAAAACAAAGGGGAAACTACATTGTTTTTTAAAATGATAACCTATTATAATATTAAAATTTTCTTTTTGAAAATATAAAAAGAAATGTTGTTTAAAGAATAACCAATAAAAAAAGAGATAAAAAATAGCATACCTGAAATTTGTCTGCAAGAACAAAAGCAGAATATTTTATTTTCCTGTATTCACTGTATTCTAAATGCGAACGAACTATTCAACTGAAAATTAAGCTTCCGAGAAAATTCATTGTGTTGTCCGTAGTGTTTCACACAGTCCAAATAATATTCCAGATTCAATATTTCAGATTCACTGCTACTGGTTAAACTCTGAGGGATAGATGTAACAGACTACCTTTCAACAAGTACCTACGATGAATCTATGGATTCTGGAAAACCACATGTAAAAAGAAAAGAGAGAAACCCCTGTGATATGTGCCTCATCATCACTTAGCTGTCCTACTGGGCACAAGAAAATACATGTGCTTAACACAGAGCTAGATAAGGAGAAGATAAGGAGGGGCACCACAAAGTGTGTGGCCTTGATGGATTGATAGTGGGATGGGTAGATTTAACAGAATACCTTTTAGCAAGTACCTACGATGAATTAATAGATTCTGGAAAACCACACTTTTTACAAGAAAAACGAGAAACCTTTTTGACATATGTGATTGATTCATCATCGTTTAGCAATCCTGCTGGACAGAATGGGAATAGATGTGGGTCCCCACAGAAGTCCCTGAAGCGGAATGTATTGAATGTTATCAACTGAAACCGACTTAAGCCATTTCCGAAAAACGCTAGAATGTATAACTCGCAGTCTCCTATTTATGCAATGTTTTACATGTATGGTCGGATAAAAACAAACAAATCGCAAAAAAGCATTTTCATTTCGTAAAATCCGTCAGCACCGCGGGACCTTTCAGAAGTGCGGGGACTTGTGCGGTCGCACCGTTCGCACCCCCTCCGGCCGGTCCTGTTTGCAGCAAACTTCCTGCAAAGTAACAAAGCATAATCGACCAACCCACTTTCAAAACAAGTTTGCTGTGAAGTTGTTATGACAAACTTCATACCACAATTGCAAAACAAGTTTGCTGCAATGTTGATACATCACACTTACACACCACGACAGGACACAGTTGTATATATCTGATTTTGATCTTTGTCTCTGTTTTAAAAAACATCCGATTTTAATAGCATCTCCTAGACCGTCCTTCTTTTCATTAAGTCAATAAATAAATTATAATTTGTAAAAAACGAACTAGATGTATAAAAAAAATTTGAAAAATTCTCCATCTTTTTACTAAATATAGAACTCGTACTTTAAAGAAAACATATAACCTTTTTCTTAATGTTGAAATTTTAACGTTCATAAACAAAATTATACCTAAAAAACAGTCAATGTTTGTTGAAAAACAATACTTTTATTTTGTCCCATTTTAAAAGAAATTACTTTTGAATCCTAATATCATAATTTATTCTACTAGCAAAACGTAGTTATTAGCGAAAATCGTTCTCTCTTTGACTTCAAATCATATTCTCAACTCAAAATTTAAAAAATTAATGAAATCAAGAAAACAGTTTAAAATAAAACGTGCAGGTGAGCGATCTATTAACGCAATCTATATTCTCCTCTCAAAGTCCAGTTGGCTGAGTGGCTAAAGCGACTGGCTATGACGTGGGTTGTCTGGGGTTCGAATCCGAGGTTTTTCTGCGTACTCTGTTTATGCTATAGTTTACAATGAGTTTGAGGCTGCAAATTTGTGACAAGTTTGACGCGTGGTGAGTAACTCGTTTGCGTTAACTTAAACTTATTAACTCTTGCCGTGCCAAACTTTCTGCAAGCTTGCAGATTTGCAGAGCAAGATTGGTACAACTTTGCTGCAAACTAAAATTGCTCTCAGTGTAATTCGAAGCATCGTCGGGAACTCAAAGGAGCAAGTATTCGTTTTTCTCTTTGATTGACAGAATCGCTATAATTGTTTGAAAAAAGAATAGTCGCGGTACCCCAGTAGCACAGAAATATCATATAATATTTGCACAATGTTATATAATATTGTGAACACCGAGGAACATCGACTACTGTAACAAAGTATTGTATTGTATGTATCAATATTTCCGAGATACTAAATTTTCACAAATAATATAAAAACAATGCTTTTTATAAAAAATCTTCATTTTAACGCAGGTTATCATTCGATTGGAGGTTTTATTTCAAAACCTCCACTGGAACAATTATTCTTTAAGATGCTGAATATTATATCATACTGTACAATACAATGCATACAATATTTAATTTCTATATTCATCAGTGTTATTCAATATTTTAAGGTGAAGTTATTCTCACAGTCGACAGATGACAGCCCAATGATACCGTAACAGTATATTAATCAACATTGAATAATATGTCCGAAAAAATATTTTACAAAATGTTCATTTGAATAATAATGTTTACACAGTCTTTTTGTTTTACTGTGTATAAAAGGCGAGCCGGATTCAGCTAAGGAAATTAACCATAAAACAGCTCTCACATATGGATTATCTATTGTTCTGTGAAAAAAAATTTGAGCGTTATTCTCATCGTAAAAATATGCACGTGATTTATTGTTGCGAATCTTGTATTTGATTTTCAATCAATACTGTTATTATAAATGTTAAAGACGTCTCGTAATACATTGAAAGAGGAATAAATAAATTTCAAAATTATTTGAAAAATTTTCAACATATTATTAAAATTACTTTAAAACCTTATTGCCTTAATTTATTAAATTAGCAAACTTAGATATAAGAGCTAAAATTGCTTCCTGTTTGACTTCTAATTTCATTTTGAACTCGAAATTGTAAAAGATAATTTAATTAAGAAGACTATTCGTATGAATTGTTAATGTGTATAAAATTTCGTAGATCTAAACTCTGTAACTAAATTTTATTATCATCATTTACGCTCATTGATGTAAGTCTAGCTGGTACCGCAGTAAGGTGCCTGGTTGGTATGCAGAAGGTCCAGGGTTCGAAGCCCGCTGTAAGCAGAGGTGTTCAAAAATTCGCAAATTCTTACCCATATAAGTTCAGCACATTGGAATTAAGTGATTAATATTTTTTCATGCTTCTAAAATGTATTTTTAAAAATATTTACTATATTTTTATATAATGCAATATTATATAATATTATTCAGCATATTTAATATGGTATAATATTATAGAGTATTATATGACATTATCCAATATTATGAAAAAACATTCTACAGTAGTGAAAAGTCTTACATTTTACACTGTTTCAATATTGGGAAAAATATTACTTTTTCGAATTTTATGATATTAGACAATATTGTGTGCTACCTGTGTACAGATCCCATACTGTGATCGCACCGAAAACTGCGACTGTGACGTCAAAGGATGATTTCTGTGATTGCTTACTATTGATTGTGTGTACTATTGATTTCTACAAAAATCCAAAAGAATTTTTGCGGGCCCCATTTGTTAACAGTATAAATAACTAAACATTAACGGGTCTATTCCGGTACCCCCGGTTGGGGTGGGAGACGTCACTTTTCCCGCTCGTAACGTACGGAAAAAGTGATGTCTCCCCCCCCAACGGGGGGTACCAGAATAGACCCCTTAAACTTAACATTAATCGAACTAAACAATAATAGAAAGTATGTATATTAAAATGAAATAACAATTTCTTTTATTTAAATTTTTAGAATACTTTACTTATACTTAATAAGACTTTTTGAAAATTAAAAGTGTGATTGAAATAACAGTTATTTGGAATAGATATTACAAAATAGCAATACCAAAAATATTTGTCACTCAAAAAATCGTGGATTATACATCCCTGAAAAGATGGGACAATGGGGTATATTCTGGTACCATCGGTTGGGTTGGGAGTTGGGTTGGGTTCCGTTGTTAACGTGCGAAACCCAACTCAACTCTCGACCCAACCGGGGGTACCAGAATAGACCCCATAGTCATTATCCCGAGTGTTTACATTAGGACAATAAAGGGACGATTAGGACAAAGAGAGACAATACAACTAATGGCCTAACGTAAATGCTACTTTGGGGGTCTATTCTGGTACCCCCGGTTGGGTTGGGTTCCGCTGTTAACGTGTGGAATCCAACCCAACCGGGGGTACCAGAGTAGACCCCTTGGTTGTTTTAATAGCTGACCTCGAACCTTTTCTGTAAAATCTTTTTCCTAGAGAAAATCTGCAGACGATAGTGGTTTGTAAAATTTCTAGCTGAAAAGATTTTGCATATTGATTTTTTGGTTATAATTCGAAAACAAACTCTACATTTTTTCCTCCTATTGAAATCTGTATAATTTTTTAGAAAATCCACTACACCCTACGCTTACACCGCGAAGCTGTTCATCTTTAACCCAAGGAATTGTGCCACCTTTTGATAGAGAGCGTAGTTTCGGTTTTTAATTCGTTGAAGTAGCTGTGAAATGTT
>BGPR01036767.1:0-12840 GCA_013235015.1 Araneus ventricosus
CTGCTGGTTCAGTTTGTGTTGCTCGCAAAGATTTCTAATTCAGAATGACTCTTGCCATATGAATTCAAATCTGTACGATCGGGTTCACCCACATCAATAGAACAAAATCTTTTCTTTATAAAAGTCAACGCAGCAGCATACTGGTATTAGTATTCTGCTCACAAATTAAAATAATGCAGCATATATTCTAATGATATACACCTACTACGTCTTCCATTCAGAGACAATAACGCTAAATGTTGATGTAAAAACTGCGAGATAATCTAAGCAAACAGAACGGAAAATGGAATAAACTAACGCTGTAGAGATAAACAATTCCGTGCATTTAATTGAAATCGTTTTCATACTATGAGAAAGCATTTTCAGTAAACAATCCTACCCTTGCTTTAATCGTTCCATTTCAACCCCCTCTCCCCTTGCTAAATTTCCGACACACCAGGTCTCTTATTTCCGACTAGACAAAAGCAACTTGCAGACGATTTTTGTCTGGAAAAATGATTTAGTTTATGTGTGAAAGGCCATTTTTAAAACCTGTGTAGAGTTCTGAAAAATAGAAATTGAAACTCTTTAATGTTAGAATACATAATTCAAGTTGATTATCTTGATTGGAATACACAGGAATATCATTATTTAGAATAAAAGATTTTCAAAGCAAATGCTGCAGATTGTTAAGTTGCTTCTAAATTTTTAATGCAATATGTCGAAATTATTTTCAAGTATCAAATAATTCTGTAATAGATACATTTCCAGAAAAGTTCGGTTAGTGAATTAAATAAAGTCGGAGAACGTTACGCCTACAAACAATCTTTTAACTTAAAATGGCTCAAATCTCCATTTAAAAAAAATGTTTTGCTCAAAATATCGTAACAAAATTTTTAAAGGTGTTGTAAAGGTGTTAGGTGATTGCCTAACACATTTAGTTTGCACGCCAATATGCAAAAAATGTATTAGTATACGAATTAAAAAGATTTTAAGGTTTCTTTCTTCTAATTTATAAATGCTATTTTATTATGCCATATTATCTCATTTAAAAAAGCAGGTTTCACATTTATAGAAATACGTGTAAAAAGAAAGGACTGCTATAGAGAACATACTAAGTTTGTTATTAATTGGCATTTTGCTGCTATCATTTTAAAGTTATAATTTTTTCCTTTTTTGAACTAGGGCAGTTTATATGTACAACATACTATGAGAACATACTAGGTTTGTTATTAATTGGAATTTTGCTGCTATCATTTTAAAGTTATCATTTGTTCCTCTTTTTGAACTAGGGCAATTTTTATGTACAACATACTATGAGAACATACTAGGTTTGTTATTAAATAGCATTTTGCTGCTCTCATTTTAAAGTTATCATTTTTTCCTCTTTTTGAACTAGGGCAATTTTTATGTACAACATACTATGAGAACATACTAGGTTTGTTATTAATTGAAATTTTGCTGCTATCATTTTAAAGTTATCATTTGTTCCTCTTTTTGAACTAGGGCAGTTTATATGTACAACATATTATGAGAACATACTAGGTTTGTTATTAATTTGAATTTTGCTGCTATCATTTTAAAGTTATCATTTTTTCCTCTTTTTGAACTAGGGCAATTTATATGTACAACATACTATGAGAACATACTAAGTTTGTTATTAATTGGAATTTTGCTGCTATCATTTTAAAGTTATCATTTGTTCCTCTTTTTGAACTAGGGCAGTTTATATGTACAACATACTATGAGAACATACTAGGTTTGTTATTAATTGGAATTTTGCTGCTATCATTCTAAAGTTATCATTTTTTCCTCTTTTTAACTAGGGCAATTTATATGTACAACATACTATGAGAACATACTAGGCTTGTTATTAATTGGCATTTTGCTGCCATCATTTTAAAGTTACCATTTTTTCCTCTTTTTGAACTAGCGCAATTTATATGTACAACTTCATTTTTAGCCAATTTTCTTGTATAAAACTCCATACTATATATCCTTTAATCATTAAAACCGCATACTTTTGCAAATTTATTTATTATTAAGAACAAAAATATAATTTTTATTAAGATATCCCAATTTTATATAGTTCATTAGAATACCCAAGTAAGCACTATTAACTAAATTCAATTCCTTTCACTTAAATAAGTAAATGCTTCATTCAGTTTCTTTTTTTTGTTTGTTTCTTTATTTTGAATATTTGAGTATTCGGCCAAAACGCGATAGCTAATGAGAAAAGTTAAAAAAAGGTCTGATCTAGGCTAGAGACTACAACCCATTTGGGTTACACAAATATTATGATTTCGGATTAGACTTGTATATATCTTCCATACATCTTTCCATGAAAATTGTTAGATTCGAGATGTAGAAACTGAAAGTAACATTTTTTTATTATCAATCGAATTGGAACTTGCTTTGGGGATGAATTTTCATGAGTTTCTATAATAACATTCTGATGTTATCCTTTTGGTTTAATATGTCTTTCTCTGATAATTAAGAGTGACAGAATGCTCTTTTCAAAACAGCTAATAACGATTTAATACCTAGATTAAGGTTAGGGAGTTATTAAATATCATTTGAAAACGGCGCTTTGTGGAAACACCAAAAAAGTACTTTTCACTTTTTTCCAAGTCTTTTGGAGATAATTTTTTTTCCTTTTAACCCCGTCTATGATTTTATATTTACCATCTTAAATTCTCATTATTCATTTATCATCAACCAATATAGTCATAGCGGTTTTGCATTAAGACAAAAGTGTCAAATGATCTATAAAATAAGTGGCAATCCTGCAAATTTTGAATATTTGAATATTTGCCGAAACGGGGAAGCTAATGAGAAAAGTTAAAAAAGCTCTGATCTAGTCTAGAGGACTAAAACCCCTTTGGGTTATGCAAATATTATGATTTCGGATTAGACTTGTATATTTCTTCCATACATATTTGCATACAAATTGTTAAATTCGAGATGTAGAAGCTGAAAGTAACGTTTTTTTCGTTATCTCGAATGAGTACAAGTGTGAAAATTACATCTATTCCACCTTCTGGAATTCAAACTGCCATTTATGAGAGGGGGATAATTTGGGAATTGAATTCTTCAAAGGATTGTCCAATATCGGAGCAGTGCATACTGACTTTATAATGTTAAGCTGGACATTCACTTGAAGTATAGCTATGCCATCTGACCTAAGTCCGGTTTTATTTCCACCCATTTAAATCGAAAAATACAGGCACGACATTCACTTGTATTTGAAAGGAGGCTAATTGAAGGAAGGTGGGGGGAGCGACCTTCTTTCCCTCTCTACAGCTGCTTGTCATTCGTTCTTCGATTTTCCCAGTCAGCAGATTTTAATTTATGCTACCCTCTCTCAGGGTCCCTCTGATTTTTCGTTCCGATTTCAGTCCAGGCGGAATTCCAACCAACACAAGCCAGTTGGTTGATTTCCATAGATTTTGATGGCTTTTTCCTTCTCGCGTTCCAAAATATTCAGTTTATCTGCGAAGTGAATGGCCGTCGAAATGAAATTTCTAATGTTGCTATGATGTCGTAGGGAAATCTCAAAAGTGAGTTTGCTGCTCTGTTATTGTGCTCCTAATGTTAAAAGGAGAAAGTAATCTAATTAAACAAATACTAGACAGTAAAATTTACAAGGATTTCCACTCAGCAAGTCTTGGAAAATACTTGGCTATCAAAGCACGAATGTTTAATCATAATAGAAAAACAGTATATATTGTTACAGTCATGGAAAGTCGCTTCCCAGCAATGCAAGTCTTATGGTTGGGAAGAGAGTTTTACAAGGTTAAGCATGGATTGACCTCAGCGACTCTTATGGCACGCATGACCTTGGCGACCATTTTGGCGATTTGGCGACAAATTGGCGATCTTGGCGACAAGTAGATGATTCCCGAAAATGCAACCCTTTTCTCGATATTTCTACTAGGAAAGGGAATACGCGAGAAAACACCATGTGACGTCACGGCCTGTCGGAGAGAATATTTTAGGACGGCACTTAGTTCAGAGGAGGGTCTTTTATCGACTGAAATCGCCTTGGAGTACGAATGCCTTTGGAGTTCTACCCGCAGTGCGAGCTGGTGAGTTGAGCGCTATTGAAGGTGCAGTTATGCTCTACTAGTTATTAGTTATTTGCTGACTGTTTGTGTTGTTAGATAACAAAGTACTGAACTGTTATTACCTGCGAATTGTTGTCTGTTTACATTGGTAATCTGTGCAAGAACTATTGTTTCCTGTACCTGTGCTACGTGTTTTCCTGCATATTTGTAAATAAACCTTCATTCTCCATTATCCTGCGTGTTGGACTGTTTACACCATACACCCACAGTGAGACTTTGTGCAACAATATAAATAAATTATTTAGTTTTTGCGCTGACTTTCGTATCTTTGTTTCACTCCGAGATCCATTTGTACGCAAAAAATGTGCACTCTTCTATATGGATAAGAAATGAAAAAATAGTTCATGCTCTTCTGCCTTCAGATATAAATCGTATTTCCATAAAAGTAGGGCATATAATTTTTAAAAAAAATTAACATGCTTTTTATTTCTTATTTTACAGTTTCATACAATTATCTTCGGCATCGAAACAACGGTCAGTTTCTCAGGATTGGAGGGTTACGTATTCACGCTATTCGACGAATTCAAAACAGTAAGTATTACACCGAAAGTCTGTATGTAGGCCTGTTACACGTGAATTTTGCCATCGTCGATTCAACGTCCTCGTATTAGTGTGGCGTGAAAATACGAAAAGTTGGATGTCAATGCAGGTGACATCTTCCTAATACAACCACAATCCAAAACTATGAAGTCTGTCAAAAAATAGATCTCTTACAGATGATAAATTTATCTTTTATCTAACAAATGAATAAAATTAATTATTTTACAAATGAATAGGCCTCTTGTAGACGATAAATTTGACATTTATCCACGCCATTTTTGTAACAGATTTATGCATATAAGACTTTGCTTATTGAATTATTTTTTCAACAAAATAAGAATAATTTAAATAGCTGACCATCCATGAAATAATTTAAGTAAATCAATTCAAATATAATATTGTGTTTGATTTGTTTAAAATTTATCGAAACAAAGCATTATTTATCTTAATCCTTTGCAAATAAACGAGAAACCCGCTAGTCCTTTCCTTCCTACATAAAACCTAGAAAAAAATCTATCCATTAATCTATCCACTTCAAAACTGATCACGAAAACAAAACTTTGAGAAATAAAGGAAACAAGTAAAAAATACAATTCTACAAAACACATAACAAAGGATTATTAATTAATCTGCCCCTTTAATAAGTTTTTTTAAATTTTGAGACGGATGTTGAAAATATTAGGTGTAGTTCTTAAGCTTTTATCTAAATTTTCACAAAAAAAGATAAAAGACAGTAGAAATTAAATAAATTTTCATCCTTAATTTTTACGACGAAATTTTTACTCACATATCTTCTCAAATATTAATATTTGTTTTCCGTGGTGATGAACATTTCTTAATGAATGTAAGGTCATGTTTTGTGACAAAAACTTTTCCAGTAAGTTGTTGGAACAATTTTATATGTGCAGTAACTAGCTTAATTTATACTATGTTTGTTTCTATGAAACATCAAAAAATTGTATTTATAATTATTCTTTAATCTGGTCCCGTTATGCGACAAACTGCTATTTTAAATTTGTAGGTTCTATTAGAGAAGCAACAGACAATTACGCGGGATGTCCTAGTGAGAAAATAATGAGTAATTGCACTGGAAGTGTAATGACAAATTAATGGACAGTAAAAATTTGCGATTACAAAGTTACAGAGTGAATAAATAGATATTTATTTTGAGTCTCCGCGTGTGACTATGATAAGGACTTGTCCCTGTATCTGAACTGATGCTCTTTTACGTTCACTTAAGTATTGTAGACTGTGTTTTCAAAAGATCAAAAGGGTATACAAAATTGTGACATGTATTTGGAGAGAGAATTCCTGCTTTCCAAACAGATGATACAATGATTTTGTCTTTTTCCTCTAATTTCCACGCAATAAAAATTTAAAATAAGCTTAAAATACAAATGAGACAAAATAAATGAAAAATATCTGTTTTGATTTCTACATTAAAAGATAGTTTTTTCAGTTATTTATTTTTAGCCGCCTTCGGCGACCAGCTTGTGTTCGATTGGAATATAATTTCAATCGAATCTTGCATCATTTTATATTCATGATTCTCTTAACAACGTAATTTTAAATTTCAGATTGTACTAGATATTTAACCCATGTTCTTTGAGTGGCTTGCATCTGTTCTTTTCATTGTCTACGTAAGTGTCTCTGATGGAATTAAATAACTGACTGATCATGTCCTGGAACAACTAATCGCACGTTGTCGGCGCCATCTTTACTTTCTTATTCCTCTTTGAAAATATTCGTTTGCTTTAGACATTAAAATGTCGCAGCACATTTTATGGTCAATGGTAGGTTGGTTGGATTTAAATATGTCGAAAAAAGAATGAAAACATAGCAACCATAACCATTCAGCTTAATGGATATATTTTTTAATGTAAGGAAAGCAATAACTCGGAGAGCTTGGTTTACAGATTTCAAAAAATCTTCATGAAATAAAGTATGAATGCAAAAAGCATTAGGAACCTATCTCAGATTACAACTATGAAAGAGAAATATGCAATTAAATATTTGTTTAAACAATAAAAACGGTTTGAGTTGCGTTGCAACAATGAAAAGTATTGTTGTAAATTATACCAAAAAATATATTTTAAAATTATAGAAAAACTTGTACGGCAACATAATTGACATTATTGAAAAGGTAATTTTTAGCACTCTGCGATGGCGTAAAAATAATTTTTGTGCGGTAATATTTTCAGAAGTTATAAAGCAAAAACGCCAAAATTGCGCTAAATTCTTAATAAACTGAAATTCTAATTAAAACTTCAGAAAAGGGCTCCGAGGTGCACATTCTCACCCTCCAAAGTATGTTTGTGCCAAATTTCGTAGCTCTAGGTCCATCGGTCTGCCCTGTAGAGCGCCAACACGCACACAGACAGACAGACACATTCATTCTCCTTTATTATTAGTAGAGACACGAATGAATTTCCAAGAAATGCATCATTTCATAATATGGGTATTTTAAGTAGTAGATTTTAATTTAGTTCCACATTGGTAAATAAGCTACTTATTTAAAACATAAATAATTCATTGTTTGTAACTATTTATTATTGCGGAAGAAATCTCACTGAAATATTCATAATCGAGTTTCTAGTGTTCAGTTATTATACTGAAGATCAAAATCATTTTCAAAATTTTGAACGAAAGTATTTGCATAAAATCTGAATTATATCCCGTTTGCAAATTCTAGTGCTTAAATCGTATAACTGAAATTTTCGTGCAGCCTGTCAGCAATAGAATAGATTCTGCTTGTAAAATATTACATCTATATATGTTTTATGAAATAACAACCAAGTCCAAATTGTAAGATGGTTTTGTGGTTTGCGTGGCGTATTTTAAAATGTACCATTAAAATGCTGAGATCGCATGTATTTCTAAACGTCCAGTAATAGTATTATGTAAGGATTAATAATTAGCAATAAACTTCATTAAAGTACATATTAGAGATTAGTATGCTTATTTCATTATATATAGGATTGGGTCTGAAAATAATGGTTGCCAGAAGTCCCTGTCCCATACCCCAAAAACACAAAATTCTAAAAATTAAAAAAAAGATTACAAAAGGAAGAGCGGTTTACCATGATATTTTTCCATTTGTCAAGTTTATTCTTCCTTTTCGTATGTCTTTTTGTTTTTTATTTATATTGTTATATATATATGTTACTGTGAAAGACCGAAATTTGGAGAATGTCGACTTTCACCGGTGAATGTCAACATTCGCATAGTCATGTCACCGGTGAATGTCAACATTCACCGGTGAAAGTTGACATTCTCCAATTTCGGTCTTTCACAGTAACATATATAACAAATGCGCTGTGATACTTTAAAAAATAGATTTCAAACTCCTTAAGACAAGATTCTTTTGAAATATTTTTAATCGGAGCAAGTCTATAATGATTCAGACCGTAATAGAAAATTTAAAATCCCGATTAAAAAAGTAAAAACAAGCATAATGATCGACATTACTCTGAAACCATCGTCAAGATTTTTGGCTAAATTAAATCTAAACAAATAAGAAGAGAAAGCATCGTGGATAATTGATATGTATCAATTATTAATCGGTATTGGGCATATGATCCCATACACGCTTGGTGGATAAAGAATCTATCCAAAATTCAGTAAATTTTATGCAAATGCGTTGTTTAAAAATCTTTCTAGTAAAATAGGCTTGAATTTCTAATATTTGATTACATTAGATGGTCGTCTTAGCAAAATGGTCTAAAATTTCGCTCCCTAGCTTTGACCTAGGTGAGACTGACATGACTTTTAATTCAGAAATTTTATTTTCGACATCTAAAGCTTACAAATTGTGATTTGATTTTAGTACTTTATAATGTTGGGACGGAAGACAAACTCTTAGCGGAGAATTTTATTTTGACTCCATTCTTCAAGGTTCACCCTACTCCAAAAATTAAATGCTAATCGTACGCTCTGAAAAGCAGAATTAAATGAGATGAAATTAAAGCAAAGAATTGGTAATAGTATATTACTTTTTAAATACGCATTAAAATAAATCACCAAAGCTGGAACCATGGGTGTATAATTTAAACAGAATCTAAATGAGTAAATTTCTAGTCCGCAGGGTTGGGTATCAATTCTAAGTTCAAAATAACGAAATCATGATTAAAGTCATTTGATTTCCAATTCCGTAAGCTAAATTTTTCGTATACTGTTTTAGCAACAAAGTGTGAAAGAGAAATGACGCCCATTAGTAGGGCATCTCTTAAAAGAGCGAAAAAGCTTTAAGAGAAACTTCTTTGGATGATTTGGAGTTCAGTAATTCGTATTGGTAATGTTTCAATAATTTGTAATTAAACTGGCATCATTAAAAAGATACTTTTCAAATTATAAATAATTCAAAAATCATTTTGTTAGATAAAACTTTCGGAAGGTATCGCGAAAAAACTCCAAAATCTTGCTTAATTTTTTTAAGTAACCGAAATTTTAATTAAGTTTTGGACTTGAAAGAGTTGACAGTTATTTTCATCTTGTTTCGAAGAGCATGTGTGCCAAATTTCATAAAGATCGAGCAAAACTATAGATTTGTACAAAAGACAAACACTCATCTTTACATATATAAAAGTAAAATTTTATGCTAAACAAGCAACAAACATTTACAAACGAGATAGAGGAAAACAAGGAGATTATGAATTCGGTGTTGAATAGTTACACTTGATTTTTTATGAAAAAAAAATATCTAACATAAAATACCATAGTGTTTTTTTCTAATCCAGCTTTTGTATGTAGGATTTCTACAAGTAATAAAGGCAAATGTGTATCTATCTATGTGTTGAAGTTCTACAGGACAGACTGCTGATCCTAGAGTTTCCAAATTTGGTACAAAAGAGGGTGGGAATGTTCTCCTCGGAGAGGTTTTTGAAAATTTTAATTAGAATTTCATTTAATTAAAAAATTAAAAAAGAATTTGGAATTTTCCAGCGATAACTTCTGAAAATACTATAACATAAAAATATTCTTATACCATCTTAAATTTCAAAAAATTATCTTTCAAGTGATACCACAGTCAAGTTGTTTTGCAATTTCTGTCCTTAATTTTGACAAATTTTAAAAAATACTTTCAATCAAAATTTTCAACAATACTTTGCAATGATGTAATGTAATGAAAGTAAAACTAATTTCAATATTTCATCAAATCTTTATATCTAATATTTCTCTTTTATTAAAGGAGTGTTGTATTGAAATGCATTCCATTTTCATTGTTTCGACAGTTGGTTTCTTTTAGTCCAGTCCTTTTCTTTCTTAGATAGTTCAAATAAATTTACTTTTTTGATAGATTTTCTATATTATTTTGATAGATTTACTTTTCAGCAATAACTTTAAACCCATCTTTCCACTAAGGACAAAATAATCTTCCCTGCACATTACGTTATTCATTTATTTGTTATAATTAGGATAAATTTTAACTTTATAATTAACTTAATAATTGTACATTATAATTATGCAGATTTAAAAAAGAATAATCTTCGTTGAATCTCGTGTTTTCTAGACTTTATCAATTGGGTGTAAAGACTTCAATCATTAATTTCATTACATGGAAAAACATACAGCATCAAAATTTATCTCAATTCCAATACGTTTCCTATCTACTGGGTTTTTTTCTCTTTTTTTTCCAACTAATTTCTTTGTCAGTCTTTTGTAACAATTAATACTTTCAATTTGCCATAAATTAAATAAGTTTGCGAATTTAAAGTTTGTTGATAAGATCAAATTAAGATAATTAATGAGATGGACGAATCTGGCTGGTCGTTCAATGCAGCTAGTGTTTAATATTACAAAAGCGATGTAAAAATAGAGAAATAATAATTTCAGCTTACCTCTCAAAAATATTTTTTTCTTTCCTTTTAAAAGATGCGTAACGCACGTCCTACTCTCTCCTGACTAAAAGCAGAAATATAACTTTTCTCACCAATTATTTTCCATGAAAGAAAGACCAATAAGTTTGAGGACCCTTCTCTCTCCTAAAACGTTGTAAACATGGCCATATAAACGCCCCCCAAACGCATAAAGAAAAGGGTGAGCGTCGTCTTTTCATCGACGTCATTTGCTTTCTTCAATGGACAAAATTTCTTTCCTCCCCCCACACACACTCTAGTAACAGTTTCAGCCAAGAAAACCGTTTCTTTTAAAGACAGGCGAATTCCCTTGTTTGTCAGCTTTATAACAGTAAAATGAAACTACAAAAAAAGCACCTCCTGTAGACAGCTCTCACAAGGGCCGCACTCTTTCTGCATAAAGGAATGCAGTTCCTTCAATCTTTCCGGGGCTTAGGAAACCATTAAAAAAATCTAAATGAAAGAGGTGCCCTGTTCCAACGGGGGTGGGTCTGTAGAGTTATGCGGTTCTCACGCGGCTGGTCAGTTTTCGACCAGCCACACCGCACAGCGGGTGGTCGAATTCCAGCGGCAATAAATCCCCTACAAAGGATATAGAACACTGAAACAGGGCTATTTTATTTATTTATTTATTTATTTTTTTGCTTCAGAAAAACTTGCTATACAGAAAGAGTTCTTCCTTTTCTCTCTGTCTCTCTCTCACTTCCTGGGGGCCCAATCTATCTTATTTTAAGGGGGCCCACTTGCCATCGGGCAAGCTCGCAACCTCGCCAGTCCGCCACTGTATATACATATACAATCATAAGCAAATACAGAAATAAATGCAATAACCAATCAATAAATTATTACTTTAATCGAGGAAATACTATTTCAAAAGAAGTAAACGTTAGGAAACGTTTCTAAATTCTAAAAAATGATAATAATATATATACATATATATATAACATTTTCAATTTTTTAAGAAAGAAAGCAAATGCCTTTGCCACAATTTAAGAAAAATAAATTTGAAACGAATTATTAAATTTATCTAAATCCAGTGGTTAATGTGTTGTAATGGCAACTGTCATACAATAAATACAAAAATTAAAAATCTGAATAATATCTTTTGAGCATCAGTGGCAGTGTGCAGGAAAATAAATGTTATTATTTAAAATGCTATATTTAACATTTCAGAATATTATATTTAATTCAGTTTTAATATCAATACGGATCATGCAAAAATCTTGTGAAATATGTTTTACTAAAACATAAGGAATTTGAATAAAGAAATAGACGGTGTTTTTTAAAGCCAACAAAAATACTATTTGAAATTAAAAACTGAGAATCATATTTAGTTTTATTGATGGAAAATTAACTTCTGTCATTTACTTATAAACATGTCAATTCTTGGAACACTGTACCATTAATGGAATAATTTTATAGTTAAAACTGGCAAATTGGTAATTTACTTTTTTAGCAAGAACAAAGAGAAAATTCTATAACCACATATTATGAAACTTAGAACGAAGATATCCAGATTTTTATAATTGAATCTTCCTCATTTTTATTTACAATGTTTACTGGTTGAAGCATAAACGAAAATTTTTATCCCGCAGTTTAAATTATTTAATAATAAAAAAATATTGATAAATATATACTTAAATATTTAATCCAACAATAGTTTCTGAATAATGTTAAGCACAGAAATACTACAGGAAATAAATTGCTGAAATTCTTAAAACAATATTCATTTCATTTGGAACTGTTATTTCCTTTCGGAACCGAAAGCAAAAAATCATTTGCTATGCCATAAATTTTGAATTAAAAATTGTTTAACATTCTTGTGAATTTCTCTAAATTCACGACATTTATTCCATGAATTTAAAGCAAATTATTATTTTCTTTATTCCCAAATCGATTGCTCCATCTGCGAATGTATCATTCATGCACAATTTCTTTCGGATAATGAGTAACACTGTGTCATTTCAATAAGACTTAAGTAAATAGTACAATATGTTTGTCTTCAATTACTAAGTCTGCTTTGCTTCATAGAGGTTGCAAGTTAGATTTTCATTCTTTTCTATCATGTGTATGCTCTATAATGTATGAAAATAGAGTAAATAAACAAGTGATTAAGTTTTAATGTTTACTAAGGTAGAAATTTTGAGTGTATTTATTGCAAAATTACGAATTTCGATAGCGAAGAATTGAAAATGAGAGGAATCTGTAATATCACTGTATAATGGCGGTCTTATGAGTCATTATCACTCAATGATTATAATCAAAGAAAAATTTATTTTAACTAATAGAAGATTTAATTGAAATTCTATGTAAAACGGAGAAAGCAATATAGAAGCTCA